>ML128521.1:0-10897 GCA_003846335.1 Cuora mccordi
AGCCCAGAGCCTTTTAACTCCCAGCCGCGGCCGGGAATCAGAAGGCTTCGGGCTGCCCGCCGCGGCGGGGAGCCCAGAGCCCTCTGATTCCCCGCCGGGGCTGGCGGCAGGGCGGCTCTAGGATTTGCCGGCTCTGGTGGACCTCCCGCAGGCATGCCTGCGGGAGGTCCACCGGGGCCATCTGCCGCCCTCTCCAGGATGCCGCCCCAAGCGGGTGCTTGGCCCGCTTGTGCCTGGAGCCGGCCCTGCCTGCGGCGCGAGTTTGGGCTGACCCCTGAGATGTACCGGGAGAGGTTCTGGAGTCAGTATAAAACCCCTGAGGTCTCCTATCTGCAACTAGCCGTCTGCATGGAGGGATACGCCAGCAAGTGGGCAGATGGGGCCCAGACGCCGGGGGACGTGATTAAACTGCTGGTAGTGGAACAGCTGTATGAGTGGTGCCCATCCGACCTGAGGCTGTGGTTGAGGGACCAAAAGCCGGAGAACCCGCAACATGCAGGGCGGCTGGCTGATGACTTTGTGACGAGCCGGTTGGGGGGGTGGCAGGGAGGAGCCCTAAAGGAACAGGCTCGTCGTGATGCAGAGAGAGAGTCATCCTGAGACCACCCAAAGGGGGAATAGGGAGAACCCCCTCCCAAGGGGAATGCCCAGCGTCAGGGACAACCGCCCGATTCGAGGGGACCAACGGGACGTGAGCTGCTATCACTGTGGCCAGAGGGGCCACATACGGTCCCAGTGCCCCAGGCTCAAGGACAGACTGAGCAGACCGACCCCGCACCGGGTTAACTTGGTAGAGACCCAGCCGGATGAGGGGCAGCGTTCGCAGGAAAGGGGGCTGGCCGCGTACCACCTGCAAAGGAGGGAGGAGGGCCCCAGGTCAGCTCCTCTGAGGGGCTGGATGCCCCAGGCTCCGAGTTTTGGGTTTACAGGGTGGGCACAGGGCTACCCCTCTGGAAAGAGTGCCTTGTTCCTCTGGAGGTAGATGGGAGGAAGGTCACTGGGTACTGGGACACGGGCGCAGAAGTGACGCTGGCCCGGCCCGAGGTGGTGGCCCCAACACCTACCTGACCCTGATGGGTGTGAGCGGGACCCCATTCAGGGTGTCCGTGGGGAGGGTACACCTGAAGTGGGGGGCCAAGGAGGGCCCCAAGGACGTGGGGGTACACCCACATTTGCCCAGGGAGGTGTTAATGTCGGGGGACCTCGAGGACTGGCCAAGCAACGCCCGGGGTGCCCTGGTCGTGACCCGTAGTCAGAGTTGGCGAGGGGCATTGCGTCCCAACAACGGGGAAGGTACTCGGCCCGAGGTGCAGGACCCTAACCTGGTGGGGAGGGAACGCCCAGAGACATGGCTCAGAGAGGCTGCGGCCTCAGACCCACCCGGTGAGAGAGAGCAGGTCCCCATCCCTGTCCCAGCTGCTGAGTTCCAGGCCGAATTGCAGAAGGATCCCTCCTTGCGGAAGCCCAGGGACCGGGCTGACCTCAGTGCGGTACAGACCATGAGGAGAGGTTGCAAGGAGAGGTTCCTGGGGGAGAAGGGGTTCCTGTACCGAGAATGGGCTCCCCCCAGGGAAGTAGAGTCATGGGGGATCAGAAGGCAGCTGGTGGTTCCCCAGAAGTTTCGCCACAAGCTGCTGTACCTGGCCCATGACATCCCCCTCGCAGGGCACCAGGGAATCCGGCGCACCAGGCAGAGGCTGCTACAGAACTTTTACTGGCCTGGGGTCTTTACCCATGTCCGACAGTACTGCCAATCCCGTGACCCCTGCCAGCGGGTGGGGAAGGCCCGGGACAAGGGGAAAGCAGCTCTGAGGCCTTTGCCCATCATAGAAGAACCTTTCCAGATGGTGGCCATGGACATAGTGGGACCTCTAAGCAAGGCGACCCGGTCAGGGAAGAAACACATACTGGTGGTGGTAGATTTCGCCACTCGCTACTGTGGAAGTAGGGAAAGAATTAACAAGGATTTGAAGGGGATCTTAATGCATGTCAGTCAGTTAGCAAGAGTCAGGCTAGTAGTTAGCAAGAGTTAGGCCACACTGTAACCCTAATGACGTGAGATTTGTAGAAGTGAGGATAGTGTGAGGCAAGCAGAAAAGAACTGTGTAAGAAGTTATTACGACCTTGCAACTGATAACCAAATATGTAGACTGGCATCTCCTAGAAGTGAGAAAAATAAGATAGCAGGATGGCTTATGTATAAACAAAATGCAGTTGTTGCTCATTATCGTCTGTATTATTGCTTGTTATTGTCTGTAACAAAGGTATAAATGCTGCTGTAATTGTTTACCTGTTGAGAGACCTGTCTGGGACCGGGGCGACCCTGTGTCCTAGGGCACTCTCTCCCTCTATTGTAATTACTAGAGAAAGAATAAAGTATTTGAAAAAGCGAGAACTGAGTTTTTCTCCTACACTACCCCGAGGCAGTGGCCTTGTCCTCTACCGAAGCAGACACCGTGGCAGATGTGCTGCTGACCATTTTCAGCCGGGTGGGGTTCCCCAAGGAAGTCTTAACGGACCAGGGGTCCAACTTCATGTCAACCCTGCTCCAGTCCCTGTGGGAGAAATGTGGGGTCCGGCACAACTGGGCCTCAGCGTATCACCCCCAGACCAACGGGCTGGTGGAGAGGTTCAACGGGACGCTAAAGATGATGCTAAAAACATTTATGCACCAGCACCCACAGGACTGGGACAAGTATTTACCTCATCTGCTGTTCGCGTACAGGGAGGTACCCCAGGAGTCTACTGGGTTTTCACCTTTCGAACTGTTATATGGAAGGCGGGTAATGGGGCCCCTGGACCCAGGGCCGGCTCCAGACCCCAGCGCGCCAAGCGCATGCTTGTGGCGGCATTTTGCCGGCAGGCGGCTACGGCGGACCTTCCGCAGTCATGCCTGCGGGAGGTCCGCCGGAGCCGCGGGACCAGCGGACCCTCCGCAGACACGTCTGCAGGAGGTCCACTGGAGCCGTGGGACCAGCGACCGCCAGAGCGCCCCCCGTGGCGTGCCGCCCTGCTTGGGGCGGCGAAATTACTAGAGCCGCCCTTGCCTGGACCTGATGAGAGACGAGTGGGAGGGGAAGGCTGCTCCCGATGGCGAGTCGGTGGTGGAGTATGTCCTGACCTTCCGGGAAAGACTTGCCGAGCTCATGGGCCTGGCCAGGGAGAATCTGGCCCGAGCCCAAAAGAAGCAGAAGGTCTGGTACGACCGCACGGCGCGGGCCCGCGCCTTCGCCACATGGGATCAAGTGATGGTTCTCATCCCCGTGAGGAAAAACAAACTTCAGGCTGCCTGGGAATGGCCCTTCAAGGTTATCAAGCAACTAAATGAGGTAAACTATGTGGTGGAGCTGTCGAACCGGGCGCACCACCGCCGGGTGTACCATGTGAATATGATGAAGCCATACTATGACGGGGGAATGTGGTGTTGGCCGTGTGTGGACACTGGGAGGAGCAGGGAGATGACCCTTTAGTGGATCTATTCCCAGGGACAAAAGCTGGTTCCCCCCTGGAGGCAATTCCCCTCTCTGATCAGCTGACCCTGGCCCAGCATGCTGAGATCAGAGGGGTGCTGCATCTGTACCGTCAGCTTTTTTTCAACCAGCCTGGACGCACTAATTTGACCGTCCACCGGGTGGAGACCGGGTGAGACCCCCCTATATGATGCCCCCCTTTTCGGGTCACCGGGAAAACTGCCCAGGACCTAGAAAGAGAGGTCAGGGACATGGTGGCTTTGGGGGTGATCCAGCCGTCCGCCAGCCCTTGGGCCTCGCCAGTGGTGCTGGTCCCCAAAAGGGATGGGTCGATCCAGTTCTGTGTGGACTATCGGAAGCTCAGTGCCATCACCGTATCGGATGCTTACCCCATTCCCATGCCTGACGAGCTCTTGGACAAGCTGGGAGGCGCTCGGTACCTCACCACCATGGATCTTACAAAGGGCTACTGGCAAGTGCCGCTGGACGCAGATGCCAGGCTGAAATCGGCCTTTATCACCCCTCTGGGGCTCTACGAGTTTCTGCTTGTGGTTAGCCAGTGGGGTGAGACCAAAGTCCTTTTTGTCTGGCTGGTTTGGTTTGCCTTAGAGGTGGAAAAACCTCAGCCTACGGCTGTGAGTGCCCTGTTTGAGCAATTGGTCTTAATTTGGCACTCTCAGTTGGGTCCCGCCAGAACCGCATCGTCACAGTGGCGTAGTCGTGCTTGGATCCACAGAACCAGGTCAATTAAGCTTTGGGTCAGAACCCCACGCTATCCAAATTTTAACTTTGGGATTGAGAGTTTGGTTGGTTAAAGATCAGTGACCATGAGACAGAAAGCATCAGGAAAAGCAAGGAAACTGCGAGCCTTGAGAGACAGCCTGCAGTTTGATTATGAGCAAGAACTGGCAGAAATTCGAATGGAGAAAGAGGCTGCTGAGAGAAAGAAAGAAGTTGCTAAGAGAGAAGAAAAAGCTCGTAAGAGGCGTCTGGAGCTGCTGGCTGCTGAGGAGAAAACTCGACAGATGCAACAGGAGACGGCTAGACTCCAACTCCAAGTCAAAAAAGCAATGGAAGAACAGCAGAGACTGTATCCTCTTGAAAGTCCAGTTTGTAACAATGTTGGTATGTTGTATAACTCTGAGCAGTTGTCTGGGGGTAACCAAATGTACCCCAACACTGCCACCTTTTATGTCAATGCTGTTACTGTGTGTTCAGTAGAGGGTGGCCCCATAAATTGTGCCAGTGCTATGGATGGGAATGGTAATGGAAAATTCATAGAGAGTGTAAAAGTCAATGGTAAAAGCTATTTAGGGCAAATTATGGCTTCTAACATCACTCTTGTTAAAGCAGATCTGGTCAAAGAGGAAGATTATTTACCAAATCAGAGTGTGAATGTTGTGATCCTCTGTGAGTTTACTGTCCGTGTGCCTTTAGCCAGAATCCACCTTGAGTGGAATGGGGCTCAGCATGAAGTGATAGCTGGCGTCAGAAAGTTATTGCCTAAAGATCTTTTAATTGGGGAAACTGTTAAAGCTTTGTTCAGTCCAGGTAGCCAGTCACAGGAGAGGAATGATCTTAAACCTGTGTCTATTGTGGGCAATGATTTGCCTGAGGTGGGTTGCTCCAAAGGTTTGTCTGTGCCAAGAAGCAGTGTGTCTGTGAGTGGAGTTTCTGAATGTCCGTCTGATGTCTCAGAAGGGAATCTGAAGTTAGATCAAGAGCAGAAAGATCTCATGGATGAGGAAAATGTTTCTCAGGAGCAGATTAAAGTAGATGGTCAGGTTAAAGCCCTAACTGAGGAAGGAGAGGGTAAATTTGTAATGGGTAATGAATTGTTGGCTAGTGCAGCTTGTAGAAGTAAACCTGAAATGGGTAACTGTGATTCTCTGGAAGTAGCTCAGTGTAGTGAAAAAAGCAGCAGCTTATCTTTTGGGAGTGGCCATGTGCCTGGTAGGGAAAGTTTGGAGGCGCCTAGGCAGCCGTGTGAGCTGATGGCTTTGTCTAATCAGCAGTTTGGGAAGGGAGGGGTAGTGGAAGATGTTTCCTGTGTGGAGAAATGTGAATTATAACCAGCAACCCATAATCTGGTCTTAGACACCTTAGATGACCCCCTTTATCTAAGATTTGGTGCCACTGCAGGACCTTGGTTGCAATCCATGTGGATCCTGGATCCTCCTGGGCAGCCCCCATCTCTTAAGATGCCCCATCCTTTGCAGATGCCGCTCCAGCTCTGTCCTGGAGCCAGCGCTCAGGAAGGGCAGGGCCTGTGGCATCATCACCACCCTGCCTGCCCCCGAGGGTTTGCGTGCGATGGGTTTCGGTGCTGGGGGCATGAAGATCTTCAAAGCGCTTTGCAGGGTGCAGGGCAGCCCCAGGGTGTGCTGCAGCCTCTTCACCTGGACGTGCCGCTCGAGACTCGCCCTGACGTCGCTCTGGAGGAAGGGGGTCTCTGCGTCAGCCAATTCGAGTCTGCCGGGCACATGCAGGGCTCCAGGGCTGACCTGCACCAGGGGTCTCCCAGGCAGAGACATCGGAGCACCTGTCTGAGTTGTCACACAGCAGCTGGCGGATGGAGCTGCGCCTGGCGGCTCGGTGAGCACGGCGTGGGGGGTCCCAGCATAGCCGGTCACGCGGCTGCTTCACCCGCTGCTTCTTTGCACCTAAAACAGAACAGCAGAGAGGGCTTCTGAGGAGAGATGGGGCCTGAACGTAGCGGGAGCCGCGGGCACCTGAGCCGTGACCCCACCCACCCGTACCGCCCCAACCCCGAATCCACATTCCCGCACTGCTCCTAACCCCGAGGCCCTGCCCCATGCCACTCCTTCTCCCCGCGCCCCGCCCGCCTGTGACCCGTTCCCCCTGAGGCCTCGCCCCCACACCAAACCCTGCTCCTCCACCACTGCTTCCCTCCAAGAGCCTGCCCCCCGCTTGCTCTTTCTTCTCCGCACGCCCTGCCTCCTGTTGCTCGCCCTTACAGCCAGTCACTAGTCAGAGGGCATGGCCCCCCGGCCCCCTCATTCCAGTGCCCTGGCCCCAGGCCACTCTGCGCTGCTGCTCCAGAACCAGGCATGCTGAGCTTGTGAGAGCCCGGGGCCCGATGAAACACTGCCAGCACCACGCCGGGCCCCCTCTCAAACACTGCCAGTGCTGTGAACCTGGCCACGGTGAAGTCCCAGCGCCGTGAACCCGGCCCGGGCATCGTGCCAGGGCCGTGAATCTGGCCGGTGCGCTGTCCCAGTACCAGAAACCCGGATGGCACATGGTGCTGCTGCAAATAACCCAGCCAGTGCCCCATCCTGCAGAAATGGGTCTCGCCAGTGTGCGGGATCCCAGGAAATCTCTCTGTCAAATGTCAGGGGCTGGCGGCACCGAGCAGCCTTGGCCTTGCAAGCCCTGGTACGATGCACAGCAACGGAGTGCCAGGGGGCTACACCCCTCTCCAAGACAGAGCAGACGGGGTGAAATAAAGACAAGAGCTGCTGGGCAGTGGGCAGTGCCTCCTGCTGGCAAAGCTGCCCTGTTCTGGGAAGGGCAGGTAGCTCCCCCCCGATGCTCACCACTAGCCTGCGCAAAGCCCTGGAGGACATGGGGACAACCTGCCAGAGGAGACAGACAATGGGGTGTTTGCCTCCATCGCTGCAAAGCCCCCAGACGACGGTTCGTTAGCAGCATGTCAGCTTATCCCGGCTCCAGTCAGCACCTTGGCTCCTGCTCCCATCCCCAGGGGCAGGCCAAGTCTGGGGGGCCTCGTGTGGGACCCCGGGCCAGAGTAGAGGGCTTGGGAGAAGCCCTGGGATTCTGAGCCCAGGAGCTGTCGGGGAGTGTGAGGCAGGGCCTTACCTTCTCCCTCGTCCTCCGTCCCCCTCCACCGGAGCCTGCTGACCAGAAGAGCCTGCGGGAGCCAAGGAAGCGGCAGAGTTACATGGTACCCAGACTGAGGCCTTGCAGTGCCAGCCTCCCGCCCAGCCCAGCCCGGTGCCAGGGGTGCCCACGCTTCCCTCTGCCTCCTGCAGCTGGAGAACTTCAGGCTCCTTCAGCCATGCCCCGGGCTCCCCACCCAAGTGTCATTGGAACAATCCTGGGTCCCCCACCCCCCGACATTGGGGCATCGCCACACCAGAGTCACAGCAGGGCCCTGGGAGAAAGGCCAAGCTGTGCCCACAGCCTCTGCAGCCACGTCCCACTGGAGCCAGCTTACCCCAAGTGTCTGGGATGCTCTGCTGCCCCCGGACCCACAGGCATGGGCCCCATCTGCCCCTGGAGCTGGCAGGGTGATTCCCAGCTTGCACAGACAGATTCATGCTACATCCCCTCCAGCTAGCACGCTAAACCCAGAGATGTAAGCGTGGTTTCACGCACTGCAGCAGCACCGGCTAGGAGAGACCCGTCTGGCTGCCATGGGTACGGACGGGGGCAGCTAGCCTGTGCCACGGCTCCGGCTGCCCGTGCCACCAGTCGGTGAGAGCTAGGGTGAGAACCCCATGCCAGCTGGGAATCGCCCCCTAGCTCTGGGTAAGGGCAGCCACAGAGCCGGAGTGGCCTCTTTCTGCAGCCTCCCAGCCAGATAACCTGGGCTTCCCTCTCCAACCACATGCCAAGGGGTCCCTGGCTCACCACTGCCCCCTACCCCCCGCAGCCCATGGCCATACGCCAGGGAACACAGGCTGGAGGGACTGCCCTGGGCTCCCTTTCTATTGCCTGGGCACCAGGCTGCCCCTGGCACTCCCTCAGCCCCTTGAATTCCAGGCTGCCCCATTCTGGCACCAGCTGAGCTGCGGATTACAGACTGTTCAAGAAATCGAGGCTGTAGGAGCTGCCGCATCGCCCCCGGGGCTCTGGGGACCCCGGCACCAGGAAGCCCAGGCAGGGCCGTGTGCTGGGACGCTAGTTCTGGGGCTGGGGCCGGCTGAACCGTTCAACGCCCAGTTGTTTTGGGGAGCTGGGTTACAAACACAGACACTGTAGCCGGCTGGGCACCCTGCCCGGAGCCGAAACGGCATCAGCCGCAGAGTAACCCGGGGGGAGGGGCAGCAGGTTCCTCCTTCGCTGTCCGTGGGCCCTGGGTCTGACCCTTGCGCAGGGTGATTTCTGCCCCCAGTGTTATGAGTTGAATGAGGACCAGGCCCTTGGGCTTCGCAATGTGCTCTGGCTTCCTCTTCTCTCCCCGTCTCCCCTGGTTCCCACCTGCGAGCCCAGCTCCCCAACTGATCTGGGACCCGAGGCAGGATCCCCAACTGACCACACCCAAAGATCTGTCCTGGATTCCCCCTTTCTCCCCCCACCTCTTGCCTGCCCTCTCCCTGGCCAGGGACCCAGGAAAGCTTGTGGCTTTGGGAGGGAGCTGGGAGGGTTTGTTCAGCTTCCCCCAGCGGAGGGAAATAACTGGCCAGAGCCGGCTTAGTGCCAGGGGTGCCGGGCAGCCTGGGACCACGAGGGAGAGCCCTGGCATTTCTAGCACTAGCTGGTGGTCGGGGCAGTAAGGAACAGCCAATGATTGGAGCCACGAGCTCTGTCTGTGGTCCTGTCTCTCGCTGTGGATGTGCCCCGTCAGCCCAACGGGGCCTGGTCAGAACAGGGGGCCTCGGGCGCTCCCACCCACCCTCCCTTCCGTGGGGCTGTGTCCAGGCCAGCGCAGGACGGCTGAAGGGGAGCTGGGGAGGGAGGTCCTCCTACCATCCGGCTTCTCCAGGAGAAGCTGTGCTGCGTCGCCATGGCCACCCAGATGACCAGGACCAGAAGGACGCAGGTGTACAACACCCAGGAGCTGTCAAAGCAGGCACAGAACCAGCTCTGCATGAACCCCACTCCCGCGTCAAACATGCTGGGGAGGACGGTCTGGCCACGCACTGGGTGTGGAGACACTACACTCCCTGCTACTGCTGTGGCTGGATCTCGCCTGAGGGGCTGTTTGTTCCAGTGACGCATCATAAAGGGCCAGGACCAGGCGGGTCCTGACATCACAAAGGGACTGCAGGCATCAGAGGTGGGCAAGACCCTGGCTCCCTGCAGCCCCTCCCCAGCACCCCATGTAGGTACTTAGAGACTGTGACAGAGTCACCCTGTAACCCTCTCCTCGTTAAGCAAAAGAGATTGAGCTCCACTAAGCGGCAGGGTTTCTAACCTTTGAATCAGTCTTTCATTGATAACATTGTGATGGTGCTGCCCGTGGGAGCCAGCTGAGGTCACTCAATCAGGGTGAACTGCAGACCAAACGGGGCAGACAAACCCCAAATGCTGGTGGATATTCCAATACTTAGATTGACCAAGCCAGCCCAAAACAGCTCCGGTATTACTTCACTGGTTACTCAGAAGTCCAAACAAGGCAGTTCCCTTAAAGTGCCCAGCCTCAGGCCTCCATCCAGACACACCTGTCAGATATGATAATGATTCCTGAAAATCTGATCTCATCATATAAAAGAAAAGGTTCTTCCAATCCCAAAGGATCAGCCACATACCCAGGTCCAATTATAACTTAGATCTTACCCAAAATACACACTATTAGCCAATTTTTATTAACTAAGCTAAAATTTATTAAAAAAGAAAAAAGAGAGTGTTGGTTAAAATATCAATATACAGACAGACTTGAATTCAATTCTTGAGATTCAGATACATGGCAGAAGTGAGCTTGTAGTTGCCAACAGTCCTTTTAGAAGTAGTCCAGAGGTTATAGTCCAATGTCCATATTCAGGGTGACTCCAGTCAGTGACTGGGGATCTCAATCCTTATGGCTTAAGGTTTCCCCCTCTTGAAACCAAAAGCAGATCTGAGATGAAGCAGGATCGTGTCCCAGGTTCTTATACATTTCCAGCAACCTTTCAGCCTGAGCAAACAATAGGCTTAACTCCTTCTCCCAACCATCCTGGCAATTAGCACAGGGTAATTTATCCATTAAACAGTTCAGATACAGGTTACCACAACCTTCAAAGAGACATATAGACAATAACACTATTTCACTCAAGAATCATCACAAATGTTAATATTCCTTTTTTGATCTTTGAATTAAAGTTATAGCAATAGACAAGACTTGTTTGCTTACATCACAAGCCCTGAGCAAACATCTCCCCTTGAGATCTCTAACAATGCAGACTTACATTTCAAAGCTCTGTTCATTTACATATCTTCCTAACCAGTCCTTAAGGGTCACTCATGGGTCAGGTCAGCCGGTGAGTTAATTAACTATTTCTGGCCGTGTTATTTTTCAATGAGATATTAGATTAGATTCATAACGTCACAAACAGCCTTCTGGAATAGCATTCACCAGCACAACCCCTTGGAGAGTGGCATTAAATTGGAGTAACACCACAGTGAATCAGGCAGGTGTTGTGAGGCTCTGGATGGGACTGTGTGACGATGCGGTTCTGGCGGGACCCAACTGAGGTGCCAAATCAGGACCAATTGCTTAAACAGGGCAGTCACAGCCCTAG
>ML128521.1:15897-29286 GCA_003846335.1 Cuora mccordi
CTGTATTTTTCCACAAACAGGGCTGGGAACTTAGCATGAAAGAAAGGGTTCCTGCACTATGGAAAAACTATACAAGGTGGAGAGCGAGAGCGACATCATCGCTTGGCCTCACTCCCCACACAAGAGCACTCCTAGAAACACCCGAGGAACAAAGACTGAAGAGGGGTAAGTGCTTAGTTTATTTGCAAGGTAATCTGCTTTGATGTGTTTTCTATCACTTAAAATCCACCTTTTTGTAGTTAATAAACTTGTTTTATGCTTTATCTTTACCAGCGTGTTTTGAGTAAAGTGTGTGGGGAAACTCTCAGCTCTGTGTACAAAGGCTGTTGCATATCCTTCCCACATCAAGGGAAAGGATCTTTATTAATGAGCTAAAGCTGTACAGACACCTCTGCAGTGGAAGGCAGTATAATTCTGGGTTTATATCCCAGCAAGGGTGCAAGGCAGGGGAGCTGAGAAATTGTCTCTTGCCTTCAAGTGGCTTAGGTAAAGCACTCAGGAGGCTCAGTTGGGTGTATGGCGCCACTTTGTGTCATGTTGGGTGATAACAGGGCTTGCAGAGACTGGCTGTGTCACCAATAAAGCAGTGTAAGATTGTCCAGCCCAGCTGGAGGGATCGGGGCACAATGGCTCCAACATAGGGGAAGGCTGCATGTTGATGATGCTTGAACAGCCCCTGTCCACAACTGGATCATGCAGCATCCAGAGAGCTCAGAACAGCTCTGCAGCTTTTTTCTTGGCCCCTGAATGTTTAAACAGAGACCGGATAGTGACAGGCCAAGTGTAATGGGAAACAACATCCACATCCCTTCTCTTTATTGACTGTATCAACAGCCATTCTCGAGGTGGGATCAGCCACTGATATGGCCAACATGCCACTGGTTACCTGGCTGTCCATGAACATACTCACTTTGTAAATGCTGCTACCAGCCTTGCTCTCCTTTTCCCCCACTGCAAAGTCCTCCCTCACCAGACCCTCGCCCATTACTCCAGGCCTTAGACCCTGTCTTACCTTCTCTCCTATAAAGTGGAGATCAGTAGCTCATGTTGTCTCGAAGGTAAGATTCCAGGATAGAATAGGTGGCTGATGCCAGTGTTCTTCATCTTCCGTGTCACCAGCCCTGGAGCCGGGTGATGAACTGACCCTTCATTTGACAAAAGCCCTGATTATCCTCGCACGAAGGTGTTTGCTTTTCACGCTGTACATGATTGCATTCAGCAGGGGCCCTGGGTACAGACCCTTTATTAATCCTTCTATAGTCTAGAGTTAACCGCCAGGACTTCCCGTCTGCCTTTAAAACTGGCCACACGGGAGAGTTAAAAGGAGAGTTAGTTTTTCTAATAACTCCCTGTTGTTCCAAGTCCTGTACAGTCTGTATCAGTTGGGTTCTGCTTCCTTTGGGGAGGGATATTGTTTTTGAGGGGGTACCAATTCACCTACGATCTTAACACAGGCATTGATCTGTCCACAGTCTGTTTTTGCTTTGTGTCTAGACCGTGGGGAATTTTGAGGCCACTCCTCGTCTTGCTCTGTAGTGAGAGCAGCAACAAGCTTACCTCCCCCTTTGGTTACAATGGTATCCTGCTTTCCCTGTTTGGAGCAGTCACAGGGGATTTCTAGTTTCCATAATATGCCCCCAGGTAAATCGGTTATTATGTGGTTCTGATACAGCCACTCTGCTCCTACAATAATGTCGTCAGGCATGTCAGGGGTCTGAATTAAGTTCCCTTTTGTTTTAAAACCTTGTATTGAGAATGGGACCTGTGCCCATTCCCAGCCCGTACTTCCCTGAGAAGATTTCAAAGTGACTCACTTCACTTTCTCCCCTGCCTGTGGAGCGGCTGGAATTAAAGAGACAGCGGCTCCAGTATCAATTAGAGCTAGCGCAGGAGCGCGATTCTCCTGCTGGACATAAAAGTGTGGTCTCCCTCCAGAGTCCCAGGACATGTTATCGATGAGCCCCCATTGCCGCGCTCCTGTATTAGGTAATAATTGGAGATATACCAATCTCCTAGAACTGGAAGGGACCTCGAAAGGTCATTGAGTCCAGCCCCCTGCCTTCACTAGCAGGACCAATTTTTGCCCCAGATCCCTAAGTGGCCTCCTCAAGGATTGAACTCACAACCCTGGGTTTAGCAGGCCAATGCTCAAACCACTGAGCTATCCCTTCCCCCCTAGGGATTATGTGGGGTGCTCGTGTCCAGCAGGCCCCCCTAGTTTGGATTGCTTGGGGGGGGGCACTTGCGGCTATGCTAGTTACGTGCCCCCGATTCTCTTGTGCTTATAGGACTTCTTGGACTAAATCTTGGGTTGGGGCTCCGTCCCAGCACTCCCAATCTCCTCCTGGCGCATTACCGCCTGCCAGGCCAATCGGCAGATCTGGGAATTCTGTCCCTCACCTTCATGTCTTTGGAAATCATATTTTTTTATAGAAGGGCAGGGGTGTGAACATGAATAATGTCCCCGTGGCTTATGAATCCCTTGTCCACGGTAGCGACCTCGGGAGCCCCCCCGTCCCATACTGCTGCTCTCATTGGAGTAAGTTATTTGCTCAAGCGCAGCCACGCAGGGAGCTCGGAGTGCGGGGCCGGAATGAGCGGTGATCTGTGTGATCAGATCTCGGAGCTCAGTCATGCTCGCGGGCTGGTTAGGTGCCCAGACGCTGAGTTTATTGGCGTAGTAAGGGAGAAGAGCCACAGCACAGTCCCTCAGGGCGTCTGTGCCGTAGGCTACAGTGTCGGGGTTATTTGCAGGGGCTCCTTGGGCATTTTCAGGACGGGTGATGCCTGCCATGACCTGCATTAGTCCCCAGCGGGATAGGTACCTTCAGGGTCTTCATTAGGTTCCTGCATCATGCTGGCCGCCTGTATCATTAGGTGTCAGCGACCCATTTGTTCCCCTAGGCTTACAAACAGGGGTGGGAAACTATTGTTCTCCCTGTTTTCTCTTATTACTCGATCAGTGACTGCCTGTCATTCGGGTGCTGCACAGGCAGCCATGAGGCGTTTAAGCTCAGAGACTGTTAAATCTTCTCTGCCTGCCAATTGTAGCACACGCAGAGTCCATTTTGAGACGTTTTCCCGGTTAAGGGGTCCAAGCATTTTTGCCATCGCTTGGAGATCTGCTGCTGATACGGGGACGGTTGTAGTAGCTGTGCTAGTCCCTGCAGCTGTGTCTGTTCTTGTTACGGTAATTCTGTTAATGGCTGCAACCGGCCCCAAACCTAAACTCCTATTTCCTTCAGAGTTTATGTGGTTCCTATAGTGCCAGGCTCACTAAAGCTGGCGGGTGCACACCCGTTTTTATAATAACTGTGGATTCGATGCTTGCTCCCCCTTTGCATCCTCCACCAATAATGTTGTACAGACAAAACTACACAGGATCGTTTTAGGGGTCAAGACAAAGATGCCACATTTATTATGATCCATAACTACTAGCACATACCTCAATGCTTATACACATACCCTCACACTCACCCCAAATATTCTGCAGCTGCTGGATAGTTACGTCCCGATTGTAGCTTGAGTTTGTGGCTTGAGTTCGCAGCTTGGGATCGTAGCTCGTGGCAGCTAGCTGGCCAGGAAAGCCGGGCACGAGGAGGAGCCGGGTCTCTGTCGGGCGCGCACCGATGCCCCTCGATGTTGATAGCAGAACGTTACCCAAAGTCTCTCATCTCACCCATCTTTTTATAGGCTTTAGTTTGGATTCAAAGTCTATAGCTCTTGCTGTGTCACGCTGCCTCTGGGTTTGGTGATTGATCACCCGTCAATTGCAGGCGTGACTGTCAGCCTGGGACCTGGCTTTGATCTTCCTTCTGTTGTTTTGTTGTCCTTTTCTTTTTAGGGTGGATGTTTCTTACTCTGTTTAGGGCTGTTGTCTGCTTCTTCAGCCGTTGCTATTTGAATTTTATCTCATCAGGACAGGCTGGCGCTGGAGGTTGATTCTATCACCCATACATACCTCATTCGCACATCTCAACTAAACGAATGAAATTACAGCAGGGCTGCAGCAACAAGCCTTCCACAAAAAGGAGGAAGCATTTTAAAATGGGGTTTGAATGACAATAGTGCACAGAAGTTACAATAAAAGCAGCAAAGAATCCTGTGGCACCTTATAGACTAACAGACGTTTTGCAGCATGAGCTTTCGTGGGTGAATACCCACTTCGTCGGTTGCAAGCAGTGGAAATTTTCACCCATGAAAGCTCATGCTGCAAAATGTCTGTTAGTCTATAAGGTGCCACAGGATTCTTTGCTGCTTTTACAGATCCAGACTAACAGGGCTCCCCCTCTGATAGAAGTTACAATGTAGGCAAAATGGCAAGTGTAATGAAATGATGAACAGGAGTTACAATGATACAGTGAATAACTAAAAACAATGTCATTCACATCAGTTCTACAAAGGCCTTTGGTTTGCTGTTTTAAAAAATTAAACCGGTACATGGCCATGCAAACCGCGGCTAATGTAAAGGGTCTATAGATTTAGTGACCACCTCCTTGTCATCCTGTCCTGGGTTTTTAACAATCTGCTTCTCTGTCATATTTATGACTTCATTTCTGAACTGGTCGCAAGCCTCTCACAAAATTTCAACATCTTTTTGACAATAATAGCACAGTTCTTTCTGGAGATCGAATTCGTTTTGGCGATTATGCTGGCACCAGTTCAGAAATTCCTTTTTTTCTTCAGGCATCATGTATTCTACTCCAAAGTACTCCGTCCTGGGCATAGGCCCCACCGAGTTCTCATTTTCAAAGGTGTCAAAAAAGTACGGAAAGTACCCTTTGACTTCCTCAAATCCCATAGCTTTGGGTAACTTGCTGAGTTTCATGGGAAGAAAATTTAAAGAATCTATAAATCTGATGTCTAAGTCCACCACTATTACGCACACAAGTTTTCCACCGTGTGTTATGGGGCTAACAGACATTTTTTCTTTAATCAACTGTCTAAGGGTAAAGTAACAATCGTAACCTTTAGTGTTATGAGTGATAAAAGTGTATCCATTAAAGCGCTTGTCTACAAAGGTTTGAACAAATTCACTAACACATTCTTCGCCCTTAAATTCCCAGCTAGTTTCTTTATCTAAATGCCAGGCATAAACATAATTTGGCACATGTACCCCCGTTTCTTGCATACATTCAAAATCATAAAACACATAATCCTTCCCCTCTTCTGGAGATCAGATATCGACCCTCTATGTTGTCGGTTTTCTGATAACACTCGGGACACTTTTTATTTTTACATCTGTGATTTTTAACTCCATAGAAGCCGCACTTCTGTTTGTTTTTACAATCAACTTTACCATCTTTTGCCAGAGCGTTGTGCCTTTCTAAACAGGCCATGGACCTGCAAAATAGCTTACAGCTGGGGCATCTCTTTTTAAAATTGACCACTTCAAGGCACTCAGCGCTATTACACATATGGCAGTTATTTTTACAAGTGTGCTGGTGTTTGTGGCTGTATGTAGCATAACAGTAGTTGCACAAATACGGTGCTCCTATAAAGGCTTTAATATTTTGGATGCCATAATAATGTTTGTCACGTAACAGAACAAAACCAGTTTGGGGGCGTTGTACACCATCTATTGTAAAAAAGCGCCAATTCCCATTTTCATGATACATGATGGTGATAGCCACCCCTAAGCGCTCTTCCAAAGAGCTCACGTCTGTAAAGCTAATCACTGTCTGGTCCGAAAGCCCCAGCTCCTGATGGAGATGTCTGGCCCCTTCTAACAGTTGGGCAGCTGCAAGTTTTTCATCTGATAAGAGACCCACCATGCTACTGGAAAAACAAAGATTGTTACCCTGATTATTTAAATCAATTAAATGTTTTCTTTTTTTCCGATGATTTTACTGTACGTGATGGTCTTTAAGGGTCTTACAGACCCAATGCCACCTTTTCAACACTGTGATGATGTTATTTAAAAAATCTACGGTGTTTAAATCTTCCCAAGGCCTCTGTAGAGAAAAGAGCGGGTGATTTAGCCCCGAGGCATCTAAGCGTAGCTGTACAAAACCTTCAGGGCCCACCTCGTTATTAATGTCATCTAGCAAATTTTGAATAGCGGTGTCAACGGCCGCCATGGCCTCAGTGAACCCCGTTACTCTGTCCAAATTATCAAAACAAAATTCTTGAAAATATTCATAAGCGTTAAACTCTCTTTGGGTCTTATCCAGTGTCTCACACGTTCCAAATCCACGTGAGGAGGTGTGTTAGGAGCGGGAGAATCTGGACCTTCAGAAGAGGGGGCTGAGGGGTCTATGGCTATTTCCCTTTCTTGGTTGGGGGGTTGTTTTCGTAAAATAGCTCTGGCTTTTTAAAGTTTTTTGGCCAAAAGCCTCCTCACTTTTTTAGATTTCTTCTATTTTCCCCCATCCCCTCTTTACGTTTTTAGGTTTCATGTTTAGTCATCCCCTCCCTTCCCCCTTCAACATGCTTTCCACCTTTTCAAGCAGAGCCTGGGTCTCTGTTATCTTTTGGTCTAAAACCACCCTTTCTTCTGGAGCAGTTTGCTTTTGAAACACCTCAAGAATTAGCTTCGAAAACTTTGTATCTATTAAATGCTTAAGAGATGTACAAACACTACACAGCTCATTACAAACAACAGCTGAGGCAGCAAGACCTATGGGGACATTGTTATTTGTAGCAGAGGTTCTGCTTTGCCCCACATCAGGGGGGCTGACCCCTTCACCCTGCTCAAACCCACCCCGGACACAAGCTGGCTCCTTCTGGGCTGGGCAGGCTTGGGCTTGTTGAGAACTAGGGGGTTTGTCCCCTTTGCATCGCTTCCCAGTGTCCCTGGAATTTCTTGGCCCTGGTAGTGCAGGGCGGTTCAAAATCGGGGGGTCTGATCCCCTTGCTTCCAACTGTTGCTGTTCAGAGGTAGATTTTTTGGCCCTTTTTAAGGCTGGCTGGCTCTGTGCAACGAGGGAGTTGAATGTGCAGGGCTGTTCAACATCAGGGGGCCTAATGCACTTGCTTCCAACTGTAGCTGAGTCAGAGGGAAATTTCTTGGTCCCCTTCAACATTTCTTCTTGAGGGATAACACTTGAGAAGTTTGCCAATACACAGAAACAAAATGTAAAAAACGAAAGCGCTATTCCCGTTTATACCACAAGGCTGCAGTGCAGCTCCAAAATTTTTAACGGCTGGCAAAACTTTCTTTCTTTTTTTTTTTTACTAACAACAACAAACACAGTCCCCAGCACCAGTGTTAATTCACCCCCCCAGAAAAAATCTGTACGTTCTTTTTACTAACAGCCACAAACATGTCCCCTCTATATATTTATTTTACATAACCCTCCCCGTAACACTAAATACAATGTAAAAAACAAAAGTGCTATTCCGCGTATGCCACATGGCGGTAGTACAGCTCCCAACATTTTAACAAGGGTCAGCAAAACTGTTTTACAGTAAAACCTTTGGGGCAAAAACAGCTTCTTTTTTTACTAACTACAACAAACATAGTCCCCCAATACCCGTGTTCATGCACAACCCCTAGAAAAAATGTACAGTATTTTCAATAGCCGTTATTTTAAGCACATATTTTTAAGCGTGGTTTTTAATGATTTTCTTAGCCACCCTGATACTGAATAGCTTAAATGTGTTTTTCTTAGCCTGCCTTGATGGTTTTTGGCTATGTGCTTACTAAACGGGCTCTGCCTTAGTAAATTTCCTTTTTAAACCTAGTTTTTAATAGCTTTAAAGGCTCTTTTCTTAACCTACTCTGATATTGAATAGTTGGGTTTTGACTAGTCTGTGCATTTCCAAATTTTATTTCTCTCTTACACTTAAATTAAATTCTTTGAGTAGTGAGTGAGTTCTAACCTGTTCTGGCTGGAGTAATTAGCCTGATGGTAACTTTATATATACACATCTACCCTGATAGACCGCTGCCCTCGGGAGCTGTCATAAACAGATAGTTAAGGGTTAATGCCTCTTTTACCTGTAAAGGGTTAAGAAGTTCACGTAGCCTAGCTGACACCTGACCAGAGGGACCAATGGGGGAACAAGATGTTTCAAAAGGAAGGAGGGAAGTTTCCTTTGTTTAGAGTCAGTTTCAGTTTCATCCGGAGTGAAAAAGATCAAGGAACCAGCCTCTTATCAGAGTTGTAAGTTTTAGAAAAGAATAAATAGATTTATATTTATTTTCTTTTGTCACTTGTCTTTGTGCAAGTAATCAAATTTGGGTATTCTTCTGTGTACTAAGGGTTTTGCCCAGGGGAACATCCTGTGTTAAATCTGTTGTCTGTGAGATCAGGTTGTATGCTGTCTCCCAGAGGTTTTTTCTTTTACCTTTCTTTTCTTTAATTAAAAGTTTCTTAGGTTTTAAGAACCTGATTGATTTCCCCCCTGTTTTTAGATCCAAGGGGATTGGATCTGGACTCACCAGGGATTGGTGGAGGAGTCTCTCAAGGCTACCCAGGGAGGGGAAGGTTTTGGGGGGGAAGACAGAGTTTTCCAGATAACTCAGACATCTGGATGGTGGCAGCGAGACCAGATCTAAACTGGTAGTTAAGCTTAGAGGTGTTCATGCAGGTCCCCAAATCTGTACCCTAAAGTTCAGAGTGGGGGTGAGACCTATGACAGAAGCCAAAACATCTTACCGCGTTATAGGTGAAACTGCATTATATCGAACTTGCATTGATCCGCCAGAGTGCGCAGCCCCCCCCAGAGCACTGTTTTACCGTGTTATATCCAAATTTGTGTTATATCGAGTGGTGTTATATTGGGGTAGAGGTGTGTGTGTGTATATATATATATATGTATATTTACCTTTTTGTTTCTACTGGTGGTGCACATCTGCACATTTCCTTGATATTGGCACAAAGAACAAAATTCCTTCTGCAAATGTATGGGAAAAAAACAAGATGGAACATTGATTTTGTAGCCTTTTATTTTATTTAAAGTAAATTTTGTAATGTGGTGTTACACCACTGTGGCTTCGGCTCTGGTGACAGTTTCAGTCTTGCTTCAAATTTAGAGTCTCTAGGAACACGTAAAGACCAAAGGTAGTGACCACACATTCATTCATCAGTACAAGGCCTAGGCTACTTGATAAGGTTTATTAACGTTACAATTACCCAAGCCTATAGCAATTCTATACACACCTCTGCACCAGTTACAACTCTAGTTCTATTCCCATCCTTAACAATAGTGTTAGGGTCTGATGGGTCTCTCAGAGCTCGATCATCAGTAGACGGGTGGTTCCTGCTGGAGTCTTCCATAGGGGCTGAATTTCCCACTCTGGGCATCCCCTTTTTATACTGGGATTCTGTCTATACCTACATTCTGCGCATGTCCCTAAAAGTGTCCACCCTCTTTTCTCTTATTGGTCTGTGTCCCCATGAAACTTAAGGGACCCCAACCTATAGAAGATTGGGGTCAAGTTCCCGTCATTCTCATTACAATTGAAGCACAACCTGTATCCTGTGATTAAGACATGTATCTGAGCAGGGCCGGCTCTAGTTTTTTTGCCACCCCAAGCAAAAAAATTTTGGCTGCCCCCCGACCCCAGCCCTGATCTCCCCCTCCACACACACCAGTGCCCTCCCCCACTGGCAGCCCCTGTTGCCGCAGCCCTGGGCTCCCCAAACCTGACCTCCTCGTTCACCACAGCGATCCCCGTTTATACTTGCAGTGGGGATCAAACTGTTTCTCCTATTTTTATTTCACTTTAGTATAAATCTCACCCACTCATCCCCCGCAACCCCATCTTTAGTGCTCCAAATGCACATGGAAGGCACAGGGACTAACCCTCAAACCTTGTACCCGGCAAGGGATGGGGGTCTAGTAAAGAGGGTTCAGGCAGAGGAGCGGGTGTGGGGGTGCTTGGGGGCTCTACACTGGCAGTGAAGTGGGGTGTGATGTGCTCGTGGAGGAGGGTGGAGGAGGAGAGGGGGGATCAGGAGGGTTGCGGGAGAAGAGGTGCAGGGGAAGGGGGAGGTGCGGGAGGAGAGGACTGGGGGAGGTACAAGGGGAGAGGAGAGGGGGAAGGGAGAGTACAAGGGGAAGGAGCGATGGGGGGAGGTACAAGTGGAGGGGCTGCGAGTGGGATGGGGGTGCAAGGGCTGAGAGGGGCAGGCGCTGACAGCTGCTTCCCCAGCCCCGTGCAGGCAGAGCCGAGAGGACGGTGTGATGGAGCAGGGACTCTCTGTGTGGGGGATGGGAGAGCCGGGGAGGACTTTAGGTGATGGACAATACCTGAGCCTGTAACCTGAGCTAGGCAGGGCAGCGGGAGGTCAACACCTCTGCCCGGGAAGCTAGACAAAGGCAGAGAGCCGAGTGGAGAGGGTTGGGTCAGTTTCGGTTTGCAGCTGGGTGGTGGGAGTTCAGGGAATCCTAGGCTGAGATCCAAGCACCCTGAACACCAGAAGGGCCAGATTGAGAGGTTCCCAGCTCTGGCCACGAGCTCTGCTGTAGCCTGTGTTCCTGTTGTTCAATAAACCTTCTGTTTTACTGGCTGGCTGAGAGTCACTGTGAGTCCCAGGCAGAGGGGTGCAGGGCCGGACTCCCCCACACTCCGTGACAACTGGTGGCAGTGGTGGGATCTACTGCACCCCGTGGACGGCGCTTCCTGCAGTAAGTGACTGGGGAGCAGTAACGCGAAGGGGCGATTTCAGGGGTAATTAACCCCTGGGAGTGTGTGCCCAGTGAGAAGGACTGTGCAGTAACAGGGTCCCCCGGGGGATTGCAGCGAGCGGGCCCAGGGGCGGAGGAGTCTGCGGCTCGACCCTGGCAGAGAGGGGGTGACCTCAAGGACTGGCACACTAGGGGTCCCTCTGGAAACCGTGGGGAGCGGTGAGCACCCCAGCCTGCGAGTGGCCAGCAGGAAGATGTATGCCAAGCGGCGCAAGTGCGACCTGGTGGAGCTGTGCAAGCAGAGGGGGCTGCACAGTGGGAAGCTCACCAAAGACCAGCTGATTGCAGCCTGGCAGATGCAGCACAGGCACCAGTGTCTGTTCCCGCTGGGACTGGTCAGCCGGCGGCTGAGAGCTTCCTGAGACCCCCCATTCCTATGACTAGGGGGAGGGTGAGGAGGAGCCCAGTGACTACCGAGGGCACCGTGACCCCCCCCGGCCAGCAGGGGATCCTCCCGGCGACACTCGGCATCTGTGGAGCGGAAGTGGCTGGAATGGAAGGAAGAGCTATAACTGAGAGAGCTGGAGGATCGTGAGAGACAGAGGGAACATGGCCGGGAGGAGAGAGAGTGACAGCATCAACATGAGCTGGACCCGGCGAGGCTGAGGGGCAGCGGGTCCCGGGCTGCGGTGAGTGAGGGGGGGCCCAGGACTGCGCGGAGCTTTGATAAGTGCATCCTGGCCCCGCGTAAGGAGGGGGAGGACATGGGTGACTTCCTAGATGCCTTTGAGACGGCCTGCGAGCTGCACCAGATAGATCCTGCGGACAGGCTCTGGGTTCTCACCCCCTTACTGGACCCCAAAGCCGTGGCATTGCACGGCCAGCTGGGAGAGGAGGAGAAAGGGAACTACGAACTGTTCAAGCAGGCCCTGCGGCCAGGGCCGGCTCTACATTTTTCGCCGCCCCAAGCAGCGCGCTGAATTGCCGCCCTGGGCTGGGGGGCAGTCCGTGTGCCCTTAGGGCGGCAGGCTGTCTAAAGGGCTCTGGGCTCCCCGCTGCGGCTGGGAGCCCAGAGCCTTTTAAATCCCAGCCGCGGCTGGGAATCAGAAGGCTCCGGGCTGCCCGCGGCGGTGGGGAGCCCGGAGCCTTCTGATTCCCCGCCGGGGCTGGCGGCAGGGCGGCTCTAGGATTTGCCGGCTCTGGTGGACCTCCCGCAGGCATGCCTGCGGGAGGTCCACCGGGGCCATCTGCCGCCCTCTCCAGGATGCCGCCCCAAGCGGGTGCTTGGCCCGCTTGTGCCTGGAGCCGGCCCTGCCTGCGGCGCGAGTTTGGGCTGACCCCTGAGATGTACCGGGAGAGGTTCTGGAGTCAGTATAAAACCCCTGAGGTCTCCTATCTGCAACTAGCCGTCTGCATGGAGGGATACGCCAGCAAGTGGGCAGATGGGGCCCAGACGCCGGGGGACGTGATTAAACTGCTGGTAGTGGAACAGCTGTATGAGTGGTGCCCATCCGACCTGAGGCTGTGGTTGAGGGACCAAAAGCCGGAGAACCCGCAACATGCAGGGCGGCTGGCTGATGACTTTGTGACGAGCCGGTTGGGGGGGGTGGCAGGGAGGAGCCCTAAAGGAACAGGCTCGTCGTGATGCAGAGAGAGAGTCATCCTGAGACCACCCAAAGGGGGAATAGGGAGAACCCCCTCCCAAGGGGAATGCCCAGCGTCAGGGACAACCGCCCGATTCGAGGGGACCAACGGGACGTGAGCTGCTATCACTGTGGCCAGAGGGGCCACATACGGTCCCAGTGCCCCAGGCTCAAGGACAGACTGAGCAGACCGACCCCGCACCGGGTTAACTTGGTAGAGACCCAGCCGGATGAGGGGCAGCGTTCGCTGGAAAGGGGGCTGGCCGCGTACCACCTGCAAAGGAGGGAGGAGGGCCCCAGGTCAGCTCCTCTGAGGGGCTGGATGCCCCAGGCTCCGAGTTTTGGGTTTACAGGGTGGGCACAGGGCTACCCCTCTGGAAAGAGTGCCTTGTTCCTCTGGAGGTAGATGGGAGGAAGGTCACTGGGTACTGGGACACGGGCGCAGAAGTGACGCTGGCCCGGCCCGAGGTGGTGGCCCCAACACCTACCTGACCCTGATGGGTGTGAGCGGGACCCCATTCAGGGTGTCCGTGGGGAGGGTACACCTGAAGTGGGGGGCCAAGGAGGGCCCCAAGGACGTGGGGGTACACCCACATTTGCCCAGGGAGGTGTTAATGTCGGGGGACCTCGAGGACTGGCCAAGCAACGCCCGGGGTGCCCTGGTCGTGACCCGTAGTCAGAGTTGGCGAGGGGCATTGCGTCCCAACAACGGGGAAGGTACTCGGCCCGAGGTGCAGGACCCTAACCTGGTGGGGAGGGAACGCCCAGAGACATGGCTCAGAGAGGCTGCGGCCTCAGACCCACCCGGTGAGAGAGAGCAGGTCCCCATCCCTGTCCCAGCTGCTGAGTTCCAGGCCGAATTGCAGAAGGATCCCTCCTTGCGGAAGCCCAGGGACCGGGCTGACCTCAGTGCGGTACAGACCATGAGGAGAGGTTGCAAGGAGAGGTTCCTGGGGGAGAAGGGGTTCCTGTACCGAGAATGGGCTCCCCCCAGGGAAGTAGAGTCATGGGGGATCAGAAGGCAGCTGGTGGTTCCCCAGAAGTTTCGCCACAAGCTGCTGTACCTGGCCCATGACATCCCCCTCGCAGGGCACCAGGGAATCCGGCGCACCAGGCAGAGGCTGCTACAGAACTTTTACTGGCCTGGGGTCTTTACCCATGTCCGACA
>RQSS01110027.1:0-11031 GCA_003846335.1 Cuora mccordi
AAAGGGGGACCGCGAGCTGGGCTGAATAGTGTCTCTCTAATGGAAGGCAGGGCCCTGGGGAGAGGGCCGTTCCTTTCGGCCCATTAGGCTCCATCCCTTCCCACTGCCGTCCCGACAGTTCCCCTTCCTCTCCCGTAAAACTGAGAGCCAGGACCAGATGTTCCAGCACTTCAGCCACGGCCTGCGTAGGAAGTTTTAGCCCATTAGACGGCTGCCTTGTTTGCTTCATGTTTAATGGGCCCATAATTTATGAAGCTATAAACGGTAATGGCTGAATATGCTGCTTATTCACTTCCAAAGAGCCAGCTGCGGTGAACAGGAATCAGAGGAGACAGACACTTATTCAAGCGCTTGCTGAGAAGCCACCTCCTGCCTTTGGTGCCCCATCACCTCTGGCATTCAGGCACCTCCAAGATTGCCTGCAAGAGGAGTTGTGAGCTCCCGCAGCCCTACCCAGCTCCTGGCAGCACCGTCTGCTGGGACAGGCCAAGATGAGCGTAGCTGGGCTCTCCACCCACAGCCAGCGCTCCTGCTCTGCTCCCTGCACGTTGGGACTGGAGTAGCAGGGAGAGGAGCAGCCTCAAGGGCTCTAGGTAATTTGGTCATGCCCAGCGTACACAACAGTTGGACCCTAGTGACGGTGTAAATTTGAGCCAGCCTGTTCCTACAGCCTGGGGTCGTGTGTTCCCAGTGCTGAGGGTCCTGGGCCACTGGTGCTGACAGGCCAGGAGCCACTAGCTCAAGCTGTCTGTGCCGCAGCCCTGCTTCCCTGGACGCATTCGTCTTCAGTCATCTGGCGCCTCTCCTGAAAGCCAAGCTGCCCAACGGGAAACTGCAGCAGCACCTGAAGTCCCTGCAGAACCTGTGTGACTTTTGCTCCTCCATCCTCAGCCTCTACTTCCCCTGGGACGGAGGTGAGCAGCCAGGCCTCCAGCCGATCCTTTGGCACTGGGGAGCTGGGGGTCAGCTGGAATCACTGAAGCAAGGTCACAAAGAGGTGGGGGGGGAGGGATGTGAACAGGCTTGAACCATGCCTCAGACGTGGGGCAGTGCCTTGGGGAGGAGCTCAGCTCACCTGGACTGCTCCACTCCTGGCTGCTGCAGGCGGGGTGCGGGGGAGGACTGGACTTCCCACCAGGTGTAACACAGGGAGCGCTCTGTGTCGGCCATGGTGGGGGCATCTCCTGACACCCTGCTGACTGTAACGGGTCTGGTGAGGGTGGGGAGCGCCCCCTCTCCGGCTCTTGGAAAAGGAGGAGCAGCTTCCCTTTCTTCTCCCCCTGCTGCTTTCGGACCCTTGCCCCGACTATTCCCTGTTCCCCTCCCCTGAACGAGGGTATCATGGCTATACTCTTCCAGGCTGCCCCCGCTGTCTGCCCTCTGGGCTGGGGTGCACTTCGCCAGTGGGGTCTGGGGTTCTGACATGTTGTTTCCTTGCAAGGGGACGCCCCCTCCAGCGCCCCCAAGACGTCTGCCTCCGAAGGGACCGAGTCTGAAGAGGAGCCCTACAAACGGCGCAACCAGATCTTGTCGGTGCTGGTGGGACTGGCGGCGATGATTGGCTATGCCTTCCTCAGCGGGATCGTCTCCATCCAGCGGGGCCCTCCTGGGGCTGCCGGCCCCCGGCCAATAGCCATGGAGGAGGAGGAAGAGGAGGAGGAGTGAGGCGCTGGTCTCGGGGCTTTGGTTCTCACTCGTCTCTCTTGAACTGACTCTTTTTTTTACAGTGCTGGGCATGCCTAGTCTGATTCCTGCAAACTGCCCCTGTGGCCCTGTTCAGTCCGGATCCCGGCGCTGCTACAAACACCAGCCCAGATTTCTAGACTGTGTCGCAAGCAGTCTGCCCCCCACTAATAAACCCGCAGCGCCCCCTGAAGGGCATCTGTCTCTCCTCTCTGTCTCTCCTCTCTGCAGCCCTGGGCACAGAGCCTGCGTAGCGCTGGGGGTGCTCAGCCCTCGTGGACCAATGCGCTGGGCCCTCAATCTCTACCCAGGGCAGACCTTCCCCACAGGGGCACGCAGGACAAAGCAGCATGGAAAGGGAACCTTGGCTTGAAGCTGTCCCTGCTGAGCTCTGTCCTACAATTCCCTGGCTACCCCCAAGACAGCAGGAAGAATCCTTTTGGCTTCACATGCAGCTCTAATTCCATCTCTCCGTCCCCTGAAGACTGGGTCATGCGCAAGAGCCTGCCCCTTTCCAGGGCGGGGAAGCCGCGATTGGAGGGGCGCCAGGCGCCTAGAGGTTCACAGTGACTCTGCCTAACTGCTGGGCTCCTGACCTGGCCCTGCCGGCAGCTCCAGCCATAGAATATGAGAAGCTTCAGCTTCTGGGCCAGCAGCCAGAACCAGTAGCATTGTGAACCCGGGGTTAACTGCCCACGGGACAAGCCCGGGTCTAGGAGACTCCATTTGCCTTCTCTCACCTGTTCACTGTTTGTTCTCCCTGAGTCACGGCCTCTCCCAACCCAGTGGTCCCAGTTGTTTCAGTCTCTCCAGGAGGCTGATTGCTTCCATGGCTCGTCTCTGGGCCCCGTCTGTCCCACCATATCTGTTGAGGAAGAGCAGCCAGGACCGAAGGGTGGGTGATTTGCCTGACAACCTTTTCATGCTGGCTTCCATCTCGTTCTCTAGCCAGCCCGAGGCTTGGTTTGCTGTGGCTGTGCTGCATGCGGAGCCACTGCTCTGAGCTGGCCATGGTAATGCTCAGGGCCTTCCCCACACACTTGGCCCCCGGTGCCCCCGGTCAGGTTCATGGGGTTCCCTCCAGTATGCGTTACCCTGGCACTTGCTGACAGTGCAGCTTAGCTACTTCTTCCTCACTGCCTTCTCCAGGCTCAGCTAGCTAATCAGTCTGTGTCAACTGCAAACATCACCTCCCATCACAGCCTGGAGCCCTGCGGCACCCACCATTAGCCATGTGCCACGCTGAAAATTCACCATTAGTCCTGTGCTTTGTCTGGAAACATAACTAGTTTCCTACCCTCTGCAAGGGCCTTTGACAGTCCAAATGAATGTCACCTTTTGGTGCCAGACCCAAAGACTGCCAGGGCTGCACTAGGCTCAGTCCTCTCCCATTACTCAGTGCCCGTGCGACGCCATGGGGCAGGCAGGGGAGACGTGCTGAAGTCCAGTTGTGCACAGCCATGCCCAGTGCTACGGCACGGCTCAGAATGCTGCTTCCTGGAAGGTCTCCAGCCCTTGCTGCTGGGCATGGGCCAACCAGCCCAGCTCAGTGACTGACTGGCCTCTATGCCCACCCCACACGCTTCCAGCTAGGGCCGGTTCCACTGCAAAGCTGGCAGCTTTAGGACACCGGTGCCCCAAACACAGTAGACCCAGAATGCCAGGCCAATACCCACACACGGGCCCGTTACCTCTGCCCCCAGGTGCCAGGAGGAGCTGCAGGAAGAGACAAACACCTGTCAGGGATGGTGCAGGGAATCTTAACGCTGCCTCAGCACAGGGCTCTGGATCTGCCCTCGCAAGGTCTCGCCTCACCATGCGTTGCTGTGACACCTCCAAGGGCAGCAGCATGTGCCTCAGGCCCCCGCTGCCAGAGCCCCAACAGCACCACCTGCTCTCCCCAGAGCCACCGCCCCACCCAGGGGCCTGACTGGTGACCTCCTGGCTGGTTTGCAACATCTGCCCAGAGCTGCAGGCTGCACCTGGAGAGGAAACACTTGGGCACATACTGCCTGGAGAAGTGTCTGCCAGGCTGCAGCAGGGTTTATCCCCCCTCCCGCCTGGCCCTTGTGCCTCACCTCTGCAGGGAGGAGAGTGACCTGGGCTGAAGGGGGCAGGGAGGTACCACTCCACCAATGGTTTCCCACAGTGGCTACTGAAAGACCAGGAGCTGGGACTGACTATTGGTGGCAGGTGGCCTGGGCTGGCTTTGCTCTCTGAGGGGGAGGGAAGAGGTGCTGGCTCCCTGGGCAGTGGGAGCTGAGGGAAGCCCCCTCACCTCACCTCACTGCCGTGATTTGAGAGGGGCTAGCAGGGAGTTGCTGGCCTGTTCACGTTAGAAATTCCTCCAGTGCTGGCAGCTCTGTTTGCATTCCTGCGTGCACACCGGCCAGGACAGGGGCGTTCCTTGGTGCTGCCAAGAGTGCGACGCTCCAGAGCGAGTAGCCAAGGCCCCGAAGGCGGCAGAGGGCAGCGTGAGGGGCTGGAAGCGCTCGTCTGAGGCAGGGACACCGTGAGATGGGGAGGGCAGGCATGGTGCATGGTGCTGCACCTACCGTACACACAGGGCTCCCTGCCCCTCGCTCGCTCCTGGTGCTGGCGGGCGGCCCAGGGTGACAAAACGCAGTGCCTCTGAGTGTGTGGAGGTGCTAGTGGAGAGCCCTAGCTTCATGTTACCTGTAACCCCAGTGCTGCATCGACTGCACCCCCCTTATCCGGGGCTCGGCTCTCGGGGCCACGCCAGGGTTTCCTCCAGCTGCTCTCACATTCTTAGGCTCCACATGGAAAAGCGGCTCCTGGGCGACAGCTGGCAGGGGAGGCTGTTTGCACTAACACAGCTCTTGCTTGTTCTGCCCTGTGGCACCTCTCCCGGGATGCCTGGACGCAGAGCTGTGGCTGCCCCAAAGAGAATGCCAGGGCCTGTTTCCCTCCAATTTAGCCAACCAGGCTGCAGCGCTGGCACGAGCTCCTGGCGCGACTTGCAGGACAGAAGCCCTTCTGCTGTGGACTCAGACAGGCTGACGTCAGCCAGCGCCCACATGCCCGTTTCTCCAGTGCAGCCCCCTGGGCGGGGGACACTTGCTGGGGAACCATGCAGAGCATGTTCTCCGGCACTGCTGCGACCCCCAGCACCAGAGGGCTGAGGTTCCAACTCAGTGCCACGCACTGCCCTGGGCTCAGCTTGCGAGGCCGATAGGTCTCGGGATGCCTGTAATGGGCACTTTCCCAGGCCATGACATTCACCCACCTGTGTTGGTGCCACGTGCCTCCCAGGCGTACATGTGGTAACCCCACAGTTCAGCACCCCACCCCTGCAGGTCCCCCCATGCTGCAGCTTACCCTGCGCTCCCTCCTTTGCAGCCAGCTTGGGAGTGACGCAGGGCCCTGGGCCAGGCTTAAGGCAAGCTGTGACACAGAAGGGAGCGGGTGGATTGACCGGGGAATGTCCTTTAGGTTTACTGGGGCTGTCTGCATGGGGGATGGGAGAGCAGGGGTGACTTTAGGTGAGGGACGGTACCTGAGCCTGTAACCTGAGCGGGGGGGCAAGTCGACATCTTTGCCCTGGAAGCTGGACAAAGGGAGGGAGCCTGCTGGAGGGGTTTTTGGTTTCAGTTTTGGGCTGGCTGGGAAGAGGCAGGGAACCCCAAGTCTGGGGTCTAAGCTCCTTGCCCCCCTGAGGGACCTGACAGAGGGGTCCTGGTTATACCTACAAGCCCTGCTTGGGACTGTTCCTGTCGTCTAATAAACCTTCTGTTCTACTGCTCCCCAGTCACTTACTGCAGGAAGCGCTGTCCATGGGGTGCAGTAGATCCCACTTCTGCCACCAGTTGTCACGGAGTGTGGGGGAGTCAGGGCCCTGCACCCCCGGCTTCCTGCGATTCACCGTGACTCTCAGCCAGCCAGTAACACAGAAGGTTTATTAGATGACAGGAACACGGTCCCAAGCAGGGCTTGTAGGTACAACCAGGCACCCCCAACCAGGTCCCTCTGGGGGGCAAGGAGCTTAGACCCCAGATTTGGGGTTCCCTGCCTCTTCCCAGCCAGCCCAAAACTGAAACCAAAAACCCCTCCAGCAGGCTCCCTCCCTTTGTCCAGCTTCCAGGGCAAAGGTGTCGACTTGCCCCCCCCGCTCAGGTTACAGGCTCAGGTACCGTCCCTCACCTAAAGTCACCCCTGCTCTCCCATCCCCCATGCAGACAGCCCCAGTAAACCTAAAGGACATTCCCCGGTCAATCCACCCGCTCCCTTCTGTGTCACAGCTTGCCTTAAGCCTGGCCCAGGGCCCTGCGTCACTCCCAAGCTGGCTGCAAAGGAGGGAGCGCAGGGTAAGCTGCAGCATGGGGGGACCTGCAGGGGTGGGGTGCTGAACTGTGGGGTTACCACATGTACGCCTGGGAGGCACGTGGCACCAACACAGGTGGGTGAATGTCATGGCCTGGGAAAGTGCCCATTACAGGCATCCCGAGACCTATCGGCCTCGCAAGCTGAGCCCAGGGCAGTGCGTGGCACTGAGTTGGAACCTCAGCCCTCTGGTGCTGGGGGTCGCAGCAGTGCCGGAGAACATGCTCTGCATGGTTCCCCAGCAAGTGTCCCCCGCCCAGGGGGCTGCACTGGAGAAACGGGCATGTGGGCGCTGGCTGACGTCAGCCTGTCTGAGTCCACAGCAGAAGGGCTTCTGTCCTGCAAGTCGCGCCAGGAGCTCGTGCCAGCGCTGCAGCCTGGTTGGCTAAATTGGAGGGAAACAGGCCCTGGCATTCTCTTTGGGGCAGCCACAGCTCTGCGTCCAGGCATCCCGGGAGAGGTGCCACAGGGCAGAACAAGCAAGAGCTGTGTTAGTGCAAACAGCCTCCCCTGCCAGCTGTCGCCCAGGAGCCGCTTTTCCATGTGGAGCCTAAGAATGTGAGAGCAGCTGGAGGAAACCCTGGCGTGGCCCCGAGAGCCGAGCCCCGGATAAGGGGGGTGCAGTCGATGCAGCACTGGGGTTACAGGTAACATGAAGCTAGGGCTCTCCACTAGCACCTCCACACACTCAGAGGCACTGCGTTTTGTCACCCTGGGCCGCCCGCCAGCACCAGGAGCGAGCGAGGGGCAGGGAGCCCTGTGTGTACGGTAGGTGCAGCACCATGCACCATGCCTGCCCTCCCCATCTCACGGTGTCCCTGCCTCAGACGAGCGCTTCCAGCCCCTCACGCTGCCCTCTGCCGCCTTCGGGGCCTTGGCTACTCGCTCTGGAGCGTCGCACTCTTGGCAGCACCAAGGAACGCCCCTGTCCTGGCCGGTGTGCACGCAGGAATGCAAACAGAGCTGCCAGCACTGGAGGAATTTCTAACGTGAACAGGCCAGCAACTCCCTGCTAGCCCCTCTCAAATCACGGCAGTGAGGTGAGGTGAGGGGGCTTCCCTCAGCTCCCACTGCCCAGGGAGCCAGCACCTCTTCCCTCCCCCTCAGAGAGCAAAGCCAGCCCAGGCCACCTGCCACCAATAGTCAGTCCCAGCTCCTGGTCTTTCAGTAGCCACTGTGGGAAACCATTGGTGGAGTGGTACCTCCCTGCCCCCTTCAGCCCAGGTCACTCTCCTCCCTGCAGAGGTGAGGCACAAGGGCCAGGCGGGAGGGGGGATAAACCCTGCTGCAGCCTGGCAGACACTTCTCCAGGCAGTATGTGCCCAAGTGTTTCCTCTCCAGGTGCAGCCTGCAGCTCTGGGCAGATGTTGCAAACCAGCCAGGAGGTCACCAGTCAGGCCCCTGGGTGGGGCGGTGGCTCTGGGGAGAGCAGGTGGTGCTGTTGGGGCTCTGGCAGCGGGGGCCTGAGGCACATGCTGCTGCCCTTGGAGGTGTCACAGCAACGCATGGTGAGGCGAGACCTTGCGAGGGCAGATCCAGAGCCCTGTGCTGAGGCAGCGTTAAGATTCCCTGCACCATCCCTGACAGGTGTTTGTCTCTTCCTGCAGCTCCTCCTGGCACCTGGGGGCAGAGGTAACGGGCCCGTGTGTGGGTATTGGCCTGGCATTCTGGGTCTACTGTGTTTGGGGCACCGGTGTCCTAAAGCTGCCAGCTTTGCAGTGGAACCGGCCCTAGCTGGAAGCGTGTGGGGTGGGCATAGAGGCCAGTCAGTCACTGAGCTGGGCTGGTTGGCCCATGCCCAGCAGCAAGGGCTGGAGACCTTCCAGGAAGCAGCATTCTGAGCCGTGCCGTAGCACTGGGCATGGCTGTGCACAACTGGACTTCAGCACGTCTCCCCTGCCTGCCCCATGGCGTCGCACGGGCACTGAGTAATGGGAGAGGACTGAGCCTAGTGCAGCCCTGGCAGTCTTTGGGTCTGGCACCAAAAGGTGACATTCATTTGGACTGTCAAAGGCCCTTGCAGAGGGTAGGAAACTAGTTATGTTTCCAGACAAAGCACAGGACTAATGGTGAATTTTCAGCGTGGCACATGGCTAATGGTGGGTGCCGCAGGGCTCCAGGCTGTGATGGGAGGTGATGTTTGCAGTTGACACAGACTGATTAGCTAGCTGAGCCTGGAGAAGGCAGTGAGGAAGAAGTAGCTAAGCTGCACTGTCAGCAAGTGCCAGGGTAACGCATACTGGAGGGAACCCCATGAACCTGACCGGGGGCACCGGGGGCCAAGTGTGTGGGGAAGGCCCTGAGCATTACCATGGCCAGCTCAGAGCAGTGGCTCCGCATGCAGCACAGCCACAGCAAACCAAGCCTCGGGCTGGCTAGAGAACGAGATGGAAGCCAGCATGAAAAGGTTGTCAGGCAAATCACCCACCCTTCGGTCCTGGCTGCTCTTCCTCAACAGATATGGTGGGACAGACGGGGCCCAGAGACGAGCCATGGAAGCAATCAGCCTCCTGGAGAGACTGAAACAACTGGGACCACTGGGTTGGGAGAGGCCGTGACTCAGGGAGAACAAACAGTGAACAGGTGAGAGAAGGCAAATGGAGTCTCCTAGACCCGGGCTTGTCCCATGGGCAGTTAACCCCGGGTTCACAATGCTACTGGTTCTGGCTGCTGGCCCAGAAGCTGAAGCTTCTCATATTCTATGGCTGGAGCTGCCGGCAGGGCCAGGTCAGGAGCCCAGCAGTTAGGCAGAGTCACTGTGAACCTCTAGGCGCCTGGCGCCCCTCCAATCGCGGCTTCCCCGCCCTGGAAAGGGGCAGGCTCTTGCGCATGACCCAGTCTTCAGGGGACGGAGAGATGGAATTAGAGCTGCATGTGAAGCCAAAAGGATTCTTCCTGCTGTCTTGGGGGTAGCCAGGGAATTGTAGGACAGAGCTCAGCAGGGACAGCTTCAAGCCAAGGTTCCCTTTCCATGCTGCTTTGTCCTGCGTGCCCCTGTGGGGAAGGTCTGCCCTGGGTAGAGATTGAGGGCCCAGCGCATTGGTCCACGAGGGCTGAGCACCCCCAGCGCTACGCAGGCTCTGTGCCCAGGGCTGCAGAGAGGAGAGACAGAGAGGAGAGACAGATGCCCTTCAGGGGGCGCTGCGGGTTTATTAGTGGGGGGCAGACTGCTTGCGACACAGTCTAGAAATCTGGGCTGGTGTTTGTAGCAGCGCCGGGATCCGGACTGAACAGGGCCACAGGGGCAGTTTGCAGGAATCAGACTAGGCATGCCCAGCACTGTAAAAAAAAGAGTCAGTTCAAGAGAGACGAGTGAGAACCAAAGCCCCGAGACCAGCGCCTCACTCCTCCTCCTCTTCCTCCTCCTCCATGGCTATTGGCCGGGGGCCGGCAGCCCCAGGAGGGCCCCGCTGGATGGAGACGATCCCGCTGAGGAAGGCATAGCCAATCATCGCCGCCAGTCCCACCAGCACCGACAAGATCTGGTTGCGCCGTTTGTAGGGCTCCTCTTCAGACTCGGTCCCTTCGGAGGCAGACGTCTTGGGGGCGCTGGAGGGGGCGTCCCCTTGCAAGGAAACAACATGTCAGAACCCCAGACCCCACTGGCGAAGTGCACCCCAGCCCAGAGGGCAGACAGCGGGGGCAGCCTGGAAGAGTATAGCCATGATACCCTCGTTCAGGGGAGGGGAACAGGGAATAGTCGGGGCAAGGGTCCGAAAGCAGCAGGGGGAGAAGAAAGGGAAGCTGCTCCTCCTTTTCCAAGAGCCGGAGAGGGGGCGCTCCCCACCCTCACCAGACCCGTTACAGTCAGCAGGGTGTCAGGAGATGCCCCCACCATGGCCGACACAGAGCGCTCCCTGTGTTACACCTGGTGGGAAGTCCAGTCCTCCCCCGCACCCCGCCTGCAGCAGCCAGGAGTGGAGCAGTCCAGGTGAGCTGAGCTCCTCCCCAAGGCACTGCCCCACGTCTGAGGCATGGTTCAAGCCTGTTCACATCCCTCCCCCCCCCACCTCTTTGTGACCTTGCTTCAGTGATTCCAGCTGACCCCCAGCTCCCCAGTGCCAAAGGATCGGCTGGAGGCCTGGCTGCTCACCTCCGTCCCAGGGGAAGTAGAGGCTGAGGATGGAGGAGCAAAAGTCACACAGGTTCTGCAGGGACTTCAGGTGCTGCTGCAGTTTCCCGTTGGGCAGCTTGGCTTTCAGGAGAGGCGCCAGATGACTGAAGACGAATGCGTCCAGGGAAGCAGGGCTGCGGCACAGACAGCTTGAGCTAGTGGCTCCTGGCCTGTCAGCACCAGTGGCCCAGGACCCTCAGCACTGGGAACACACGACCCCAGGCTGTAGGAACAGGCTGGCTCAAATTTACACCGTCACTAGGGTCCAACTGTTGTGTACGCTGGGCATGACCAAATTACCTAGAGCCCTTGAGGCTGCTCCTCTCCCTGCTACTCCAGTCCCAACGTGCAGGGAGCAGAGCAGGAGCGCTGGCTGTGGGTGGAGAGCCCAGCTACGCTCATCTTGGCCTGTCCCAGCAGACGGTGCTGCCAGGAGCTGGGTAGGGCTGCGGGAGCTCACAACTCCTCTTGCAGGCAATCTTGGAGGTGCCTGAATGCCAGAGGTGATGGGGCACCAAAGGCAGGAGGTGGCTTCTCAGCAAGCGCTTGAATAAGTGTCTGTCTCCTCTGATTCCTGTTCACCGCAGCTGGCTCTTTGGAAGTGAATAAGCAGCATATTCAGCCATTACCGTTTATAGCTTCATAAATTATGGGCCCATTAAACATGAAGCAAACAAGGCAGCCGTCTAATGGGCTAAAACTTCCTACGCAGGCCGTGGCTGAAGTGCTGGAACATCTGGTCCTGGCTCTCAGTTTTACGGGAGAGGAAGGGGAACTGTCGGGACGGCAGTGGGAAGGGATGGAGCCTAATGGGCCGAAAGGAACGGCCCTCTCCCCAGGGCCCTGCCTTCCATTAGAGAGACACTATTCAGCCCAGCTCGCGGTCCCCCTTT
>ML128522.1:0-12539 GCA_003846335.1 Cuora mccordi
CAGTTGCCATAGCAACAAAACCATGACAACCAAATACACAACAAATAACCTGTCATAAACAGACACTCATAAAAATATTTCCCAATTTGTCACAGTGGCAAATGATAGACAATAAATGAAGTTTTTTTTTTTGCCATAAGTTCTTTGGAAAACCAAAAACGGTTATAGGACCCATAAAATAGTGTCAGATGTGTAGAATGAAATAAAAGAAGGCAGGTGACTGGGTGAATAAAATTACTAATAAATGCAAACAAAAATGTAAATGTTAACAATGAGGGAAATGCAGCTATGCTTTTGTATGCAACTATGCTTTTGTAATTAATGATCAATTTTTTATTAGGGGATAAAGTAACTCAGCAGTCCTCTGCAGCATGGGGCACGGGTCACTTGCTGGAGGATTCTCTGCAGCTTGAGGTCTTCAAACAACAATTTGAGGTCTTCAATAACTCAGACATAGGCTAAGGGTTTGCTACAGGAGTGGATGGGTGAGATTGTGTGGCCTGCATTGTGCAGGAGGTCAGACTAGATGATCATAATGGTCCCTTCTGACCTTAAAGTCTATGAGTCTATGAGTTTTAACATCTTGGCCAATGACAACTAGAAACTTCTCTCTAATTAAAAAGGAATATCTCATTATCTAGGCTTGATGCTTTTTTCATAACTGAAGCAGATGCTCTGTACATAATCTGTTGAATTGCTTATTACCATGAAGTAATGCTATGAGGTAAAAACAATATACATGATTTTAGAGTCTGTGAAGAAAGACTGAGAGAGAAGCAATTTCCATTTCCTGAACAATTATATGTTCTTGTCTCTGGCAGAACGAGAAGATACAGTCTTGTGATGGGACATGAAATAGCTGTGAGCTTATAAACTCTTTGTCAACTTTTTACCACACATTTTCCAGACTCAATATGGATGAAAGGATGGTTCTACTTGAATACCTTTTTAATATATATCAAAGGCTTTTGCCTTCATCTTCCAATAGTTTCGGTTTCTAGTTACTGAAAGGTTTCCTGTGTTTTAGCCCTCTGTATATAAATGCTCCTACCATAGGAGATAAAGTGTAATGAGTTATTTCACAATAAGTTTGCAATAACCATAGCCTCAGAAAGGCATTCCATTGCACAGCAGCAAATATGACCACAAATGAATAGTGTATGAATCGGCTTCCGTATGCCTTAAGGGAATTCAGACTGAAATTCCCTTCTTTTTTTAAAAAGAATGAGGTGAGCTTTTAACCAAGGACATATCTACCGTGGTAAACAAACCAATTAGCCCAGTAGATCAGTTGTAATAGACAATTGACATTTTGATGATAAGCTGCCAGTTCAGAAGTCTATCAGTTGACCTTCTTAAAATATTCAACTGTCAGTGCGTGTGTGAACTATCCCAGTTTTTAAAGTATTTTAGGTCAAGTCTCTTTCTTTCAATAGCCACATCTCCTTGTTAACGACCATACAAAACTGTTCAAAATAATTGTGTGGAAAGTGTCAGAATGAAGAGTCAGTCACCGATGCTGCAATGGCCAGAGCTGAGACATTAGTAGATGGTGCAGTAGGAGCAGCAGTGTATTATCACCTAGGCCACTAAGGCCTAGGCCTAGGGTGGCAAATTTGCAGGGGTGGCAAATTTATAATAGCAGCATTTTTGTAATGGTGGCATCAGTGACACCGTGATTCTACCAATCGTAGCATGTATTGAACGTGGGGTTTTGGATCCATGCGCGGTCCCGCACTATAAGCAAAATCGTGCTATACAGATGCGCATTCAAGCGAGGGTCCGCTGTACTTGTAATTTTATTTATAATAAAACTTGTACATGTTCAGTTATTTTAATGATATTTAGATTCATTTTAGTTCAAACGAATTTGTAAAAAAACTAAAACAAGTTCATATGGGGCTGGGGGCGGCAATTATTTCAGGGCCTACGGGCAGCAAAATCATTAATCCGCCACTGAGTGGCATCAATAGAGACTGGCAGGGCCGCCCAGAGGATTCCGGGGGCCTGGGGTCTTCAGCAGCGGGCCCCCGCTTTGGCGGTAATTCGGCGGCGGGGGGGGTCCTTCCGCTCCGGGATCCGCCGCCGAAGTGCCCCGAAGACGAATTACCGCCGAAGCGGGACCCGCCGCCGAAGCGCAGCCGGGTTTTTGGGGCACTTTGGCGGCGGGTCCCGGAATGGAAGGGCCCCCCGCAGCCGAATTACCGTGGAAGACCCGGCTGTGCTTCGGCAGCGGGTCCTGCTTCAGCGGTAATTCAGAGGCGGGGGGTCCTTCCACCCCGAAGTGGAAGGACCCCCCGCCGGCGAAGACTGGGAGAGGAAGAAGCTCCGGGGGCCCGGACCCCGCGAGAGTTTTCCGGGGCCCCCGGAGCGAGTGAAGGACCCCACTCCAGGGTCCCCGAAAAACTCTCGGGGGGGCCTAGGGCAAATTGCCCCACTTGTCCCCCCCGGGCGGCACTGGAGACTGGGGCAAATGTGTGTTATTGATATGACAGTAACAGCTATTGTAGGCGCTGCATGTCCTTTGCTCACTTGAACCCCTGGTGTAGAAAAGCCCTTGCATATGAGCACAGTCCCATTGACTGCAAGATGCTGAGTACCCTGAACTCTCATTAAGTCCAAGGAGAGCTGAGGGGTCACAGCACCTCCCAGGAGGCACACAGCCCTTTTCAGGATTAGATCTCAAAAGAGCAGTCAACCTTTCTACCAGAGAAGGACAAATCATTTTTTTGTTCCTGTCAGGTCACTTACTGAATTGCAGTCAATCTCTTTCAATCATGCCAGAGGTATTTTTGTATTGTTTTTGTTTTCATGTAGCAACTGCTACATTTCTACATCTATATTTCAAAACAACAATCCTCACTACCAGTCATCACCGAGGATAGAAACTATGACCATACCAGCATTAAAAATACAGCCACTTATGGAATCACTCCATTAACTGGCAGCAGTAGCAAGCTCTTACCCTCTGTGGGCTGGGCATGTCTAGAGAAAGACATGATCACATATGCTTAGCCAGCATGTTTCATAGAATTCAAAGCAGATTTCTTCCAACCAAGTACATAGGGAGCACTGGAGAGGCAGAGATGGACTTGGAAGCAAAGGGAAACACAGGGGCCTGACTACCCCATCTGGTGCTCAACATACTTTTGCCAAAATAGGTAGAAATTAAATTCAATTATCCCAAAGTATAAATTGCATCAAAGAAGATGATCCCTCAGTGGAGCTAGGATGGGTATAATGTGGTGCATATGGCTTCTTCGCTTTTTGGGGGAGCTGTAAGTACAGGGTGTATAGCCTTCCAAAAGGTGGCCAAGCTCAAATCTTTTTTATTTCCTGTAATCCCTTCCAAAAGCTGCATAAAAATGATGAAATTACAGCTGCACAAGGCCTCTTTAACATGCTACTCTGCATGTGAGACTGTAAGCAGATGTTGGTGCCAATGTGATCTCCTGAGAGGACTTAGAATATCTGTTAGATATACTGGTGATTAATGTAATATGACTTATTCTGTCATGGTTCAGACATGCCAAACCCACCCAAAAATGCAGAAATTTGGCTTGTTTTTGGCTTAATTGGCTTGTGAGTTGCTTGTTGGCTAGTTTTTGGCTTGTAGCTTGTTTCTTGTTGCTGCTTCTTCTTCTTTTTTTTTTTTGATCGGCTCCTGGCAAGCAGGAGCAAGCGGGGGGTGGGGGGGGGAGAAGGGGCAAGGGAGGAGAAAGTCAAGGATACACAGCCCATCATGGTCCCAGACTGTAGGCCGGGGGATCTAGTCACATCGAGTGTTGGGGTTCTTAGGGATTGGCTTGTTTTGGCCTTGTTTTGAAATGGGATTAGCTTGATTTTGGCTTATTGTGAAAGTAAGAGTGTTTATTTACTGCGTGAAAGTTGCCAACTGTGTCATAGAGATTTTATTAATATGGCAGTGATGACCTGCTGTGATGTTTTAGGGATCGACCAGACCAGTCAGGGCTTCTGTCACCGTTTTTATGCTGTGCTGCTATTGTTCAGTTCCCTGATATCAATAGCCTGCCCACAAGCACAAGGTCTTACCTTGGCTTTCACCAGCCTAGTTACTCCTTGCAGGGTGACACCAACAGCCCTTCCAGTCCTGAGTCTCCCCAAATCTGTCTTCCATGAGTTCTCAAGTACCAGACGCTCTGACTGTTCCCCTCTGGTTTGTCACCTCCAAAGGCACGAAACCAGCCCCACAGATCAGTTCACTTTGGCGCGCACACATACTCCATGCAATTTGCAGTAGTGCGACCTGTTTTGGGTAAAAATAAACAAAGGGTTTAGTTCATAGAACAACCACAGACTCCGAGACACAGTAAGGCAGAGCAAACACAGACAAGTTACACAGAAAATAAACATAAAGACACAACCTCAGGCTTTACACTTCTGTAATAGATATCACTTTTCTAATACAAATTAGTGATTTTCTTTTGAATAGTGTTCCACCATATCCCTTACCTATTGGGGGGGGGGGGGGGGCCCACCTCCATGGAGAGCTTCCTGCCTAGAGACCGCGCCTTGGTTTCTGGACAGATTTCCCTTCAAATTCCTTCCATTTAAAATGGGTTTGCAGGTTTGATTTTTTTTCCCCTCCCCTTCTGTCATTGTAGATATTCAATATGAGGAAAATCCCAGTTGTCTCAATATCTTTCCATTTAACTCTAATGGCCCACCTGGGTTAGACAAGGAATCATTACTTTAGTCTGGTTTTGTGTAAACACCTGGTTTAAGAAGTGCCTCTCGCTCACTGCGCTGGTGTGAGGTAGAGCTGAAGTTTATGAGCACAGTTCTACATGTATATAAATTCATAACCGTAGCCTGTGCACATATCTCATACTGATTATTACGTTTAGAACATTACAGGCTTTAATAAAAGACCTTACTTGGTTCAACTGCTCTTTCATGGGGCCTAAACCTTCTGTTCTCCCCTTGGGGTGTCTGGATCCTGATTGTCACCCATGCATACAGGAGAGCCTGCCTGCTGTGGGAGGCATGCCATTCAGGTGTATAAAACGGAGAGCGAAAGCACTGCCTCCATTACAGAGTAATCTCTGAATTGGGGCTTCTCTACATTATACGTTACACCAGTATAATTTATATCGCTCAGGGGTGTGAATAAGCCACCCCCCTGAACAATGTAAGTTATGCTGACCTAAGCACCGGTGTGGACTGCTGTGGACGGTGTGGACTGCTTCTCCCACCAACAGAGCCACCGCCCCACTGGGAGGTGTTTTTTTTATGCTGATGGGAGAGCTGTCTCCCATCAGCAGAGAGCGTCCTCACCAGACCCGCTACAATGGTGCAGCTGCATCAGTACAGCTGCGCTTCTAGTGTAGACTAGCTCTTCGTCAGATCCCTGGTCATTTTATGATGTTGCTAAATTAAATTAATTAACTGAAACCCTATGCTGCATCTCCAGCATCAGTAAAAACCCGTTCCAGATCTGGCAGGCATGCACAGGCATGAGGAGAGGCATGGCGAGGGGCCAGCAGGGCGGCTGGCAGAGAGGACCAGAGCAGAGCCTCACAGAGAGGCATGGCAATCAGTCGGTGGGGCAGCAACCGAGTGCCCAAGCAGCAGAGTGTGTAAAGTGCCTCCTTACCTCCCCCCCCGCCCTCCTTCCACCCAGGATGGGAGGTGAACTCTGTGGATGAACCTCTGAACTCTGGGGCTGCACTGATCCAGGACAGCAACTGTGAGTGGGGTACAGAGAAGGGATGGGCACATTAAAGGGACTTTTGGGTTACTGGACTTAAGAACCTGAGGGGAAAAGGACTCTGCCCAACTTACTTGGGGGTGGGTCTTTTTCTCATGGTTTGTGTTTATGAACCCTAGTTGCCGTGTTTTCCCAAATTAATGGTGAGTTACTTCCCTTCTTTTATGAAAAGATTTTGCTACACTCAGACTCTGTGCTTGCAAGAGGGGAAGTATTGCCTCTTAAAGGTGCCCATGGGGTGGAGTGTTATTGTCCCAGGTCACTGGATGGGGGCTCAAGCTGGTGTGTTGTATTGTTGAAAATATATTAGATACTGAAACCAGCCCTTGCTGCTGGCTCCATCTGGCAGAAGGGTTACATCTTTAATTGGAGAGGTGAGGGCAGCTTTACTTGTAATTAACTTTCTAAATCTCAATTCTCATCTCCTTGTTTAGAAGAAACAAAAATCCTTTCTCATGCTTGATTTTATTTTGAATAATAAGCCAATAACATTAACTAAGTCAGCACCATTGGGACCATCTGTGACTACAATTAGGTCTTAATGCTCATACATTAATGGTTTGCTGTTACGTGGATTATAGAACATATCTGCAATACCAAATGTTCTTGTCCATTTGGTCAATTACTAATCTTCTCATTATAGATAGTGCATTTAGTAGTATCCCTTATCAATTACACCATTTTTGTCCATTACAGCCCTCATCTAGAGTAACAGGCATCTCTTTATATACTGCACATGTTTACAGAAAAGAGACCAAGGAAATGACCTATTTACTGTGACTTCTTTTCATGGTATCTGGTTTACCTAATTGATTGAGCAGATGTCTTTTAGCTTATCATCCACTGTATTATCACTTATAAAACAGGTCTGTAACCAAGTCATTATGACAGAAATCACCTGCTAGAGTAATGTCTGATAAGTTAAAAGCATCTTTCCATAGATTATTATTGTATTGATCATAGAAAACAGCAGCCCCAAATCAGTCACAAGCATTTCCTTTTTGGGCCCCTTGACACATTTCCCTAAGGGTCAAGGGTTAGAGTAAAAAGGCACACAATCCATTATTTAATGACATTCTACGGTCCAGCTAACACTCATGTTATCAATAACATTCCTAGTGTGTCAGTTAAAGCTCAGGGTAAAAACAGAATGGATAATTGGATACAGGCCTGCTCTGATTAGACATTTGTTAGTCCTAAACAAAACACTCTTTAACATTAGAGTTTAGCTAACTCAGAGAGGTTTTTGGTATTTTTGGCCAAGGAATCATGAATCACAAAAGATTAATATTTACTAACAGGGGTATAGTCTCCCCTGGGATTCAGGACTACATTCCCAATATACAGGAGCAGAGTACATTCATCTTTCTAACTGATTAAGCCCAAGAAAAGAGGAGTCAAAGTCCTGGGAATAGAGAGGGGGTGGGATCAAACAAAGAAAACAAAGTCAAATCAGGGAATTCAGTATTGAGAAACTCAAGCAGAGAGGATGTGAGTAATCACCAATTTGTTTGTTTTTTTCAGATTCATTCCAAGTTTGCATAATTTTGTACTCACATGTAGCTGATAATATGTTGACTAATTTGACTTTAAGATCAATGCCATGATCCTCAAGTGTTTCCACTCTTGCTCCCAGTAGTCATTTCATCTGACTCGTGAATGTTTTGGCTGAATCATAATAAATAACTGGTGGGGACCTGTGTTTATCATCATGACCCAAGATGGCCCCCACTTAGTGGAACTCACCAGATGAGGCCCAGAGAAATGCCTCATTTTATACTTTTTTTGTAAAAATGTTCCCTCAAAGAGAATCAGAACCCAAGAGCTGGCCCAACTAATGAAGGGCAAAAAGATATTTTGTAATATCTACCATATGATTGTCAACGGATAAGAATAGGTGCAAGTCAGTAATCTGTCTTCGTAATCATTCTGTTTTTGTACACAGGCTGGAGGAGCAGATGGAGGTAATTTACTGGCAGGCTGTATTTTTACAGTAATATGACTCAAGACAAAGGCAGTCTTATTGTTTCCTTTGATTTGCATTCCAAAGGTACCAAATATGAGAACATTTATTCATTGGGACTTGAAGACTGGTCATAGTGACCTTTGTCTGCTGCTTCAAATCCTGACTGCAACTGTTTAAAATACTGCCTCCTATTCTTGTAATAGCCTCCCTCTTTTGAAAAGACCACATAATCCACTAAAACACTGGCATGCATAGTTTTCATAAGTCAGAGCTCCTTTCTGCATCACCAAGTTCTCTATGCCCATCATCTGTTATCAAAAGTGAAAGACAGGATCTACTTAAGCATAAATACAAACCAGAGCAAGAGATTTGAAAGGGTCAGATCTTGGTAGCCACTGCTGGGAGATAATCTGTGAAATTTTTATCCTTTACATTGCTGCATCTTACACTTCTTGTCTTCTAAGGTCTGAAATATTTCCACTAACCTCTCTTGTGACTATAGTAATCCTCCCCCTACAAACACATTTTGTTGTCCACCAGCAAAGCTGCACATATGTCTTCAGGATAGTAATGATAGCTGATGGGTCCATCTCTTTAACCAAGTCTGTGATATAACTCAGTATTGCTCAGAGGGATCCCAGGCAAACTCCTTCTGTTTGCCTCTCTGCTGTTCTGCTGCAGCGAACAGCAGAGAGACAAGCAGAAGGAGTTTGCCTGGGATCCCTCTGAGCAGAGTGTGACCTGGGAGTGCTTTGTTCCAGCTGGGCCTGACTGTTATAAAAAGGCAGTCAGCTGCGAACCAGCTGAGCAGCGACCAGCAGAGAGGCAAACAGAAGGAGTTTGCCTGGGAGTTCGCCTGGTGAGGCCCCCCCTCACAGGTTTCTCTGAGTAGTTGCTGCCACAAGTAAGGAAGCTCTTAGAAGGAAGAGACTATAGATGCTGAGCGATCCGCTGTTGTGACCTGCACAGGATGCGCCATGTTCGTCTTCCTTCCACAGGATAGAAGCGACTTTGTCTGTACAAAGTGCAAGCTGATCTCCATATTGGAAGAGAAGATTCAAGGTCTGGAGAAACGAATATCAACCCTGCGTTCCATAAAAGAAAATGAGGATTTCCTGGATAGACGTCAGGATCAGCTTCAGCGGGCACAATGTTCTGAAGATTCAGAGCAGGCTACGCAGCGGGGACAGAAGGCCAGCGAGGATAATTGGCGGCATGTGACTTCCAGAAGAGGAAAGAGTACCAGAAACGTCCATGTACCAGTAACACCGATGCAGGTGAGCAACCGTTTTCATGTTCTCTCCGCAGGTACTAGTGCAGAGGGTGGAGTGGATGATACATCTGAGGGAACAGAGCAGAAGGAGACTCCACTGATTGGAAGGCATGAGATGCGCCGTCCTAGGGATGGGGGTTCCACGACCACTCCCAAGAGGAGGAGGAGGAGGGTGGTGGTGGTCGTGGACTCTCTCCCTCACCGGGGGAAGGAGACCAAAGCCCCGAGGTAAGTGGGGAAGTGGGATATCGGGAGAAAGCACAAGTAGGTGAGTGCAAGAGGGGAGGGCTCCAGCCCCATACTGGGACACCAGGACGATCAGTGAGTTATCTTACATGCCTATATACAAATGCAAGAATCCTGCGGAACAAGCAGGGAGAACTAGAAGTCCTGGCACAGTCAAGGAATTATGATGTAATTGGAATAACAGAGACGTGGTGGGATAACTCACATGATTGGAGTACTGTCATGGATGGATATAAACTGTTCAGGAAGGATAGGCAGGGCAGAAAAGGTGGGGGAGTTGCGTTGTATGTAAGAGAGCAGTATGACTGCTCAGAGCTCCAGTATGAAACTGCAGAAAAACCTGAGAGTCTCTGGATTAAATTTAGAAGTGTGAACAACAAGGGTGATGTCGTGGTGGGAGTCTGCTACAGACCACCAGACCAGGGGGATGAGGTGGACAAGGCTTTCTTCCAGCAACTAACAGAAGTTGCTAGATCACAGGCCCTGGTTCTCATGGGTGACTTTAATCACCCTGATATCTGCTGGGAGAGCAATACAGCAGTGGAGTGTGAAGGGGGTCAAGGATGCTTCCACATGAGCCAGTTCATCAATGTTAGCCCCGGAAGTCCATTTCGTTTTTCTTCTTTCTTAAATGTTAAAATCATACACAGCCTCACACCCTGAGATACATTAAATAAACTACTGGTCCAGTCTAGCAAGATGCTGAGGGCTCTCAACACCTGTGCAAGCAATGGGAACTGAGGGTGTTCAGCACCTCACTCAGTGTAAATTTCAATTTGAGGTTTGAATTGATTACACAGTCTTTCATCTTTGAGTCACTGATTTGAATACTACCCAGGCAGAGCGTCAGATTTGTCAGTCATATGTAAAATAGACTGGTGGCCTCAGTTGCAGTCTGCTTCCTAGCATTCACACATCAGAAAACAGTGCCAGTGTTGGTAGTCTGAGCAGACAGCCAAAAGAAGGAAAAGGGATAGGCAGTGAACTACTTTCTGTTCCCTAGGACTGTGTTTACAGCAAGAAATTTAGGATTTTGCCACAATTGCAACTTCACTTGGTTTGCACCTCTACTGACTGTAGCAACATGGAGATTGCTGTGTGGACAGAATCTGGATGTTTTAACATCATGTTTCCTAACTCTGAGTAGGATCACCATGTCTGCAGCTGCAATAGGAGACCTAAATTTGCAAGTGGAGATGTGGCCTAGAAATTAAATGTTAACTGTTTGCAGTTGGGAGAGAAGTTAAATGTTAGGCGATAGTGGAGGTTTTATGCCACACAGGGGAAAATAAAAATTCCTTTGCACTTGACCATTAGGTTCTTGATGGGACATAATACAGAGCAGCGCCGCTTTAGTCTTAAGGTCTCTCTCAGGAGCAGTCTGTAAAATAAAGCAAATTTGATGGGGATCACTTCTGGAAGAAGATTGAAAAGTCATTCTTAGCTTTGTTTCCTACTTTTCCCCCAAAGTGCCCAGAAAGTATGCAGCAACCCACCTCTACCCCAGTCTTGGATTCGGTGGCTGCCTTTTAGAACACTTGACACAGCAACTCTGGTGATGGTCCTGGCTACTACGTGACTTCATTTAGCAGTGTAGAGTGGGCCATTACTATTTCCCCAAACCGGGCTAAGGCTTTGTTTATCTTGGATGGCCAAGGCTTTAACATAGTTGGAGAAATAATTAATGTCCCATTTACACTACAAAGTGGAACCATATTGCAGGCCCAGGTTTCCTGGTGAGACTGTAGTGTAAAAAAGCTTGAAACATATTGTTCTGTAACTTGAATTATAACTCTTACCTGTGGAATCCCTCTTCCGATAACTCTCTCTGCCTTACAATTTGTGGGACCTTTAGCTCCCAAAGATGGGAATTCAGGCCAAGAGCTGCTTATGCTTCTGGCCCTGTTACTAGAAATGGGGGTCTGATGGTTGTCCTTATTTTGTTCCACTGCTGGAGGGAAAAGTAGAGCCAGCCCGTGACTTCAGAAGTTAGAGACTGTGGGTATGTCTACACTACAATTAAACACCCGCGGCTGGCCCGTGCCAGCTGACTCGGGCTTGGGCTAAGGGACTATTTAATTGCAATCCAAACATTAAGGAGTGGGCTGGAGCCCAGGCTCTAGGAATTTGTGAGGTGGGAGGGTTCCAGAGCTCAGGCTGCAGCCTGGACTTGAACATCTACACCAGTGGTCTCAAACACGCGGCCCGTGAGGTTATTTTCTGCGTCCTGCAAGCTCCTCGTCCCCCCCTCCCCCCGCTCTCCGCCAGCGTTTACCTAGAGCGCGGAAGGAACCTGTGGGAGAGGAGGGGCGCAGGGGTGTGTGTTGATGTTGCTTCAGGCACCACCTCCAGCAGCTCCCATTCAGGGCCGGCTCTAAGCCGATTCGCCCGATTCCTGGGAATCGGGCCCCGCGCCTAAGAGGGCCCCGCACCTTTGGCGCCCTTTTAATTTTTTTTTTTTTTTATTTACTCCAGCTGCCGTCTCTCTGCTCCGGGGTCTTCTGTGGCCCCGCTCCCCAGACCAAAGCGCAGGCGGGAGAGCGGCTGCCGCACAGCCTCGCTCTCCCAGCTGCAGCTCCGGCCGGAGCGTGGCAAGCCCCGCGGCCCCGGCTGCAGCTCCGGCCGGAGCGCGGCAAGCCCCGCGGCCCCGCTCTCCCAGCTGCAGCTCCGGCCGGAGCGCAGCAAGCCCCGCGGCCCCAGCTGGAGCTCCGTCCGGAGCGCGGCAAGCCCCGTAGCCCCGCTCTCCCAGCTGGAACTCCGGCTGGAGCGCGGCAAGCCCCGCGGCCCCAGCTGGAGCTCCGGCCAGAGTGTGGCAAGCCCCACGGCCCCGGCTGGAGCTTCGGCTGCAGTGCGGCAAGCCCTACCCTGCAGCCCCACTCTCTCAGTTGGCGCCCTGGGGTAGCGGGGGGCTCCGGGGACTATTTAAAGGGCTGGGGCTCCAGCTGTCTCTGCCACCCCGGTCCTTTAAATAGCCGCCGGAGCCCCGGGTTGCCCCTATGCATTCATCAGGGCTCCCGCGGCTATTTAAAAGGTCTGAGGCGGGGTAGAAGCAGGGGAGCCCCGGGCCCTTTAAATAGCCCCCAGAGCCCTGGGATAGAGGGGGTCTTGGGGGCTATTTAAAGGGCCAGGGCTCCAGCTGCCTCTGCTGCACCCCTTGCCTTGCCCTGCCTGCACCAGCTCTGCCCCCCCCATGCCTGCAGCCAGCTCTGCACCCTGTGCCCACAGCCAGCCCCTGCCAAACCCCCTGCCCTGTCTCCAGCCAACCCCTGCCACACACCCCTGTGGCCCTGCCCAAAGCCAGCCAGCCCTTCACACACCCCTGC
>RQSS01110047.1:0-10057 GCA_003846335.1 Cuora mccordi
GTGATGACGATGTCTGGGCGCAGCGGGCTGTCGGTGCCAGGGATGGCGCGATTGACAGCGATCTCTCCCAGGTGCGGGGCGATGGCCTTCACCAGGCGGTCCTGGACGGCGTTGTGGCGCAGCTGCCAGGCTCTGCCGTGGGGTCTGCAGCTGCACAGGACGTGGGGCAAGGTCTCCATGGCGTACCCGCACCTCCGGCAGCGTTTGTCCGGGTTCCCGTGGCGGATGGCTCCGTTGAGGGGGACACAGTTCAGCCGGGCGCGGTGTATGAACCGCCAGTCGGCGAAACAGATGAAGCTGCCTGAGGGGAGGAAGTGGTTGCTGGAGTCCCACTTGCTGGTGACCTCGAAAGCCTTGCCCTGGTCCGGCTTTTTCTTCAGGGTGTCCATGTAGAGCGCGCGGGTGGCGGCCTTCAGCGACCTCTCCAGCATGCCTCTGGCTCCAGGGCTGACGATGGTGTTGCCCTCCGTCCCGATCTGCGGTATCAGGACTCCTAGCTCCCGCCGATCTTCGCTCCATACCCAGTGGCAGCCCAGTCGCTTTCCCAGTCGGCGGGTGGCGTTGCGGGTGCGGGTCCACAGCGAGGCGACGTCGCCCCTGAACGGACCGAATTCTCCATCCAGGGAGCCGCTCAGGAAGGTGGCCACGTCTTGGTCGGAGGGGGGTCTGCCGATTCGCCTCGCGGTGGCGGCGCGCAGGGCGGTCGTTGCGATGTTGTTAACCGTGGCATCCGGGCACGTCAGGAGGCGGAAGGCATGCGTGACGACCGCGATGTCGCAGAGGTCTCCCATGCGGGGGACGTTGGCGCCCCCGTGCCGGTGGGCGATATAGACGAGCTCGTTGCTGGCTCTTTGGGGTAGGGACAGCCACTTCTTCACCAGCTGCCGGATGATGTTGTCCGCTTTGTTGAGGGGCACCTTTGCCACGGCGGACCCTCTCAGGACAAAAGCGATGCGGGGGATCAGGAAGATGTTGAGGGCGTGATGACGATGTCCAGGCGCAGCCTCTTAGCTCCAAGGAGCCGAGAAGCGATGCTGTGAATTTCGGATAGTAGGCAGCCACTCTTCCCCCACTGCTTTCTACTTCAGCACGAGGAGCTCCCAGACATGCAGCAAACACCATTCACGAGGCTTTGATAACTAGGTAACTAACTGATGATCACTTCCCCGAAATGACTCCACTGGAAGAATTCAAAGCAAGAGCCCTTAACACACAATTCTGTACAAAGACAGAGAAGTCTTTCAGCCTCCTTCCTCTTGCTGGTTTCCCTGTATGCTCCTAATTTGCATAAACCCACCCACTGACCTGTGGCTAACAATCTCTCACTGTTATAGCAAAACAGGCCAAAGAAAGCCCCTATGCAAGTGCTATACCGCAGCCCCACTGCTCTTTTCTGCTCCTTCTCAAATGTACAGTCATCAGGCACACAAGAGTTTTGCTCCATACCAGTCCAGTTTCTTGTCTAACCACTGCACACACATGGTATACCATACCCTGAGCTGATTCCCGACTTTTGCGCTCAATACAGGAAAACGAGAATTGAGAGAGAAGCTGTGCAGGGAAGTCTTCCTCAACTTGCACTTCACTCCCAAGGGCCTTTTGGGCTCTTCTGTGGACTTCAGGTTCCATTTGATTGCCAAGGTTTATGGTCTTATTAATTAGCCATCTCCTAATGCAAGGATGCTACATGTCAGCCTAAAGATCGATTTTCCAAAAGAGCTGAGAAACAGAACTAAAGCTGAGCACGAGGTGTTACATTTACATGAGCATCCAGAATCTGACTGTGCCCTGGCAGGTTCAATGCTTCCGAAAGAAATCAGACAATAAGGAGCCCGTCAGGTCCCCCTGCTAGCACCCAGATCTAATCAATCTGCAGGGAAATAAGGAAAAGGCAATGAATAAAGAAGTCAGGAAATAACAAGCAAATGAAGAATGGATTTCTGTCCAATTTACCATCTTCTCAGCTACCAATCAAAGTTAAAGACCTAAAGTCAACCTATCAGCATAAGTACAGATGGTTGGCTGGAAATGAAAAGGAGCTGCTGTGGCAAGTGTTAGGAGCCTGCAAGCAGCATGCAGATCATTTAAAGATGCTGCAATTAGAGGCTACGACAAAGTTCCTCCTCTACCTTGGTGGGTCCTGCGCTTATTGGCAGATTTGCTCACCTCAGTGATCTTCCCCTCTGGTAGAACCCACAGTCTGGGTCAACTCCTCCTGTGTCTGATCAGGAGTTGGGAGGTTTGGGGGGAACCTGGGCCCACCCTCTACTCCGGGTTCCAGCCCAGGGCCCTGTGGAGCCTCCTGTAACAGCTGCATGACAGCTACAACTCCCTGGGCTATTTCCCCATGGCCTCCTCCAAATACCTTCTTTATCCTCACCACAGGACCTTCCTCCTGTTGTCTGATAATGCTTGTACTCATTAGTCCTCCAGCAGCTACACCCTCTTGCTCCCAGCTCCTCACATACACACCACAAACTGAACTGAGCTCCTATTTAAACCCAGGTGCCCTGATTAGCTCTGCCTTGATTGGCTGCAGGTGTTCTAATCAGCCTGTCAGGGGTGCTGAAAGCCTGTGAACTGTACCCAGGTGTGTTCACAAGCATTGTGAAAATGTGCAATTCCCGCTCACACTCCACAGGGGCAGCACAGCTCCGGGGTTCTCTGGAATCGCACAATAATGCTGGCTTTGTTCTCACAGCACCTGGAGCTTTTCACAGTGAGACATGGGGGTGCTGCAGCCCCGCTGCACCCCTCGTTCCCGCACCTCTGCTTCTCTGCAGGGAACTTGTTATGCCACGAGGGGGAGCAGGGAGACTGTGCAGGAGACCCAGGCCCACACCCCGAGCAGTGCAGCTCCAGTTCTGTGTTCGGGATTCATTTCTGCTCTCTGACAAAACTGCCCCAGGCTCCTCTGTCCAACTAATATTCGTCCAGGCTCCCCGGCACGGTTAGTATCTGTCCAGAGCTTTCGCCGGCCTTGCCCCAGGAGAGCTGGGCGCTCGCCTTGCTCTAGGAGAGCCAGGCAGGCCCTGAGCGGGGCGGCAAAGGGCACTAGACGGTGACCCTAGGCCAGTGGTGCCAGAACAATCTGTATAGTGGGGGGTGCTGAGCCACTGAACCAACTATAACCCCTGGGTGTGATGGAAACCACGTCAAGCCAGCGGCTGCTGCAGCCCCCCCAGTTCCAGCCCCTCTGCCCAGGTAGCTCCCCCAGCCTGACACACACACACAGCCCCTGCACCCGTCCCACCCCAGGGGTCCTCAGCCCAGAGGTGAGCCCCCCAGCTGAGTGGGGAATCAGAACCCCCCAAAATTACCCTGGGACCAACATGATCTGCCTCCTCCCTGCCCTGCTCCGCATGTATTCGGAGTGAGTCAGTTTCCCTGTCTGAACATGTGTCCTGCCATGTGTCTCTTCTCCTCCCCAGTTCCTTCCAAACCAGCCCATTTCCCCTGCATCCCGTGCTGGGTCTCTGCCAACCCCTCTTCTCCCCGCCTGCCCCCAATATCTCCCTGCCCCTACAGGTCTATAGGGCAGGATCCCTCCCTCCCCCCTTCTCCCCTCAGTTCCTGCCTCTGGGGGTCTATGAGGCTTGGTCTCTCCTCCCTCCATCCCCTCCCCTGCCCCCAATATCCCTCTGGGTCTCTGTGGGGCTGGGTCTCTCTCCCTGCCCCTGGGCTCCCCCCTGCACAGCATGTCCTGGGAGTGACTCAGATTCCCTGGACCAACGTTCCCCCCCACACGTCTCTTTTCTCTCCAGCTCCCTGCACCCACCCCAATTCTCCCACATCCCAGGCTGGGTCTCTGCCAACTCCCTCTCCTCCTGACCCCAATATCTCCTGCACCTATGGGGCTGGGTCTCTCCCTTCCCCCCCCATCCCTTCCCCCAATATCTCCCTACCCCAGTCTGTCTATGGGGCTGGGTCTCTCCCTGAAGCCCCGCCCCCAGCACGGGGCTCACAGACAATCCCCGCCCGACGGCTGTGATGTGCGCTGGGGTTGTGACGTGTGGTGACGTGCCCACTCCCGGCAGGCAACTCAGGCCTGGTCTACACTAGGCGTTTAAATCGGTTTTAGGAGCCTAATACCGATTTAACGCCAAAACCGTCCACACTAGGAGGCACCTTATATCGATTTTAATGGCTCTTTAAACCGGTTTCTGTACTCCTCCCTAACGAGAGGAGTAACGCTAGTATCGGTATTAACATATCGGATTAGGGTTAGTGTGGACGATGATCGACGGTATTGGCCTCCGGGAGCTATCCCACAGTGCACCAGTGACCGCTCTGGACCGCAATCTGCACTCGGATGCAGTGGTCAGGTAAACAGGAAAAGCCCCGCGAACTTTTGAATATTTCCTGTTTGCCCAGCGTGGAGCTCCGATCAGCACGGGTGGCGATGCAGTCCGAAATCAAAATAAAAAAAGAGCTCCCGCATGGACCATGCGGATGTGATCGCTGTAAGGGCAGGCAAATCCGTTCTATCAGCGCTCCGTTACAGAAGATGAAATTCAGAATCCTTTCTTAAAAATCTCCAGACAGACGCCATAGCAGGGACTCAGCGCACTGTAGCGTGACAAGCGTAACGGAAAGCCAAAGAATCAAATGGACGCTCATGGACTGGAGGACTGAAGCTATCCCACAGTTCCTGCAGCCTCCGAAAAGTATTTGCATTCTTGGCTGAGCTCCAAATGCTTCTAGGGTCAAACACAGTGTCCGCTGGTCAGGGCATAGCTTGGAAATCTACTCACCCACCCCCCACCCACCCCCAGAAGCGAAAGGGAAAACAATCCTCTGACTCTTTTACATGTCACCCTATCTTTACTGAATACTGCAGATAGACGCGATAGTGCAGCACTCAACACCAACATCCTTGCTCCCCCCCCGCCATGGGTGGCTGATGGTGCAAAATGATGGAAATCCATCCTCATCATCAGCCTCAGCTGATGGTACAAAATGATGGGTATCCATCCTCATCATCAGCCTATTAGCCCTAATTTTTTCTGGTGGATGGATGGTGCAATATGGCTGGTAACCATCCTCATCATAGCAACAGGGGGCTGAGCTCCATCAGCCCCCACCCTTCATGTGTAAAGAAAAGATTCAGTTGCCCACTCATTTCTCACTAACAAGTCAGTGTGTCTTATTCCTGCATTCTTTGTTAATTCATCACACAAGTGGGGGGACAATGCTACGGTAGCCAAGAAAGGCTGGGGGAAGAACGGAATCAACAGGTGGGGTTGTTACAGGAGCACCCCCTGTGAATAGCATACAGATCATAATTTCTGCAGGCTCTGACACAGAGCAGCTGTGCTCTCTGGTTCTATAGTACACTTGCCCATATTAGGCAGCACTGATTCTATTTTTAGATACCAAAAAGGAGGGATTGACTCAGGGAGTCATTCCCAATTTTTGCTTTTGCACCCCTGGCTGATCGGCCAGGGGCACTTATGACAGCAGCAAATGGTACAAAAAGATGGAAGGGTGGATGGTGCAATATGGCTAGTAACCAATCTTGGCTTTTGCGCCCCTGGCTGATCGGCCAGGGGCACTAGCAGCCAATGGTACAAAATGATGGGTAGCCATGATCATCCTCACTTCCAATTTATGGAAGGGTTTGGATGGTGCAATATGGCTAGTAACCATCTCTGCTGTCATGCAAAAGCAATAGCATGCTTCTGTGTAGCGCTGCTGAATCGCCTCTGTGAGCGGCATCTATTACACATACGGTGAGAGTCACAAACGGCAAAACAAGCTCCATGATTGCCATGCTATGGCATCTGCCAGGGCAATCCAGGGGAAAAAGGCGCGAAATGCTTGTCTGCCGTTGCTTTCCCAGAGGAAGGAGTGACTGACGACATTTACCCAGAACCACCCGCGACAATGATTTTTGCCCCATCGGGCACTGGGATCTCAACCCGGAAGTTCCAAGGGGCGGGGGAGGCTGCGGGAACTATGGGATAGCTAGGGAATAGCTACCCACAGTGCAACGCTCCAGAAACCGACGCTAGCCTCGGACCGCGGACGCACACCACCGAATTAATGTGCTTAGTGTGGCCGCGCGCACTCGATTTTATAAAATCTGTTTTACAAAACCGGTTTATGCAAATTCGGAATAGTCCCGTAGTGTAGACGTACCGTCATTCACTTGAGACTAAAAGCACAGAAGGTGTCACGTGTCCATGGGCGGGGCTATGCAGATGAGCAGTGTCTGGCGGCAGGACGGAGAGCAGCGAGAGGAACCGAAGGAGCCCGGGGGAGAGAATTCTCTGCGTGTGGACAGAATCCGGTGTGGGGATTCGTGCTGTGGGTGCCTGCACCGGAGTCACTTCGGGGCAGTGATTGCCACTGAGCTACATATTGACTAAAGGCGTGTGAATGGGGTGTGGTGACTGGTGGGGAGCAGCTCGTGGTGACAAGGAAAGCAGTGGGAACAGCAGATCTGCTCCTAGCAGGGGACTGTGAGGTTTCTTTGCTTCATGAGTGGGTGTCTTGTGGGTGCAATTAGACCCCCCTTCTGTGGTGGGCGGGGCTTCCATTTTCTTCTGGGGGGAGGGGAAGGTTCCATGATGTCACAGCCAATGGGGGCGGGGTTTGAATTATGTTTCTGAGGTGCGAGAGCAATTTCCCCTGCTCTCACTCACTCTCCACTAGGGGGCTGGGATCTCTAGGGAGGGAAGCCCAGGAAAAAGTCTCCCCTATGGCTCCCCCCTGGCTCCCACTCCCCCTGGCTCCCAGTCCTCCTGCTCTAGACCCCCTCCACTCCCAGGGCCAGGGATAGAACCCAGGGGTCCTGGTGCCCAGCCCCCTCCCTGCTCTGACCACTCGACCCCACTCCCCTCCCAGGGTGGTGTAGGGCTCACTGGGTCTGTGTCCCAGCTCTGCTAAGGGCCTTGACTGATTTTCCCAAAGTGCTTCCTTCTGAATCCAGCAGATCTGCCCCCCTCCCCCAGTCACTGCCCACCCCCGTGTGGGGGCACCAGCACTGTGATGGGTCGTGATGGGAAATTGTCCAAGCTGGCCCAGGAGAGACGTGTGTGTCCCTGCTGCCCCCTGCTGGTGGGGCTGAGCCCTGCTCTGTGTCTGAGTGTGTGTGTGTGTATGTGTGTGTGTGTGTGTTGGCTTTGCAGGCTTTTGGATCCTGCAGCAAGTGACACACACACACACAAACACACACACATTGATGCACAAAGAGACTCACACAATCCCAAGAACACACACACAACACACCCAGAGGGGCATGCTAGCCCAACCCCCAAAGAGAGAAACAATCACACCCCCAGCCACACACACACCAGAATATTCACAATTGTGCTCAGAGACACAACCGCACACAGTTCACTCCCACTGCTCCCAACACAAGGACCTCCTGCCCCACACAGCCTGTGTTGAGGCCTGTGGAACTCACTGCCACTGGACAGCTACCAAAGAGAATGGACCTTTCCAGGAGACCAATAGACATGGCCGTGGTGACAGAGAGGGCTGGGCTCCCAGGGTCTGACTTGGGCTGAGACTGGTTCTGACCTAGAGGGGTCTATCCAGCCGGGGGCAGCGTGACCCACACACAAACCCACCAGAAGCGCCTTTCTTAGGAGATCTCCCAGGCCATCCCCCACCCTGCCCCGGGTTGGGTAACAAAGGGGCAGTATGGGACACTGGGCCGTGTCGCAACCTGGCCCCAGCCCCTCGCTCCCACAAGCTGGCGAGTTGGGTAACTGCCGAGGGATTGCACAAGAGAGAGTCAGAGCCAGGGAGAGAACCCAGGAGTCCTGGCTCCCCCCCCCCCGACACACACGCTAACCACTGGACCCCACTCCCCTCCCAGGGCTGGAGATAGAACCCAGGAATTCTGACCACCAACCCCCCCCTTCCCCCGCTCTGACCACTAGACCCCACACTCCCCTTTTAGATTTTAGGCTCGCTGCCTCTTCTATCCACCCACCCCACCTGTCCATCCCTTTGCTGCAGGTTTTTGGGGTGTCACCCCTGCTCTGTACTCCCCCAGTGCAGCCCAAGGCTTTTCCTGCCCCAAACCACACATCCACTTCCTCCTCGTGCTGGATCATCTGCTTGGCCCCTTGCCCCCTCTTGGGGCGTGCTGTGCGGCGTGGCTGGGGATTGTGCAATGGCCCAGCACCAGGCAACGCAGAACGGACACCACACGCCCTGCCTTGCCCCACCTCATCTGAGCTGCTCTCCAGGTGCATCGGAGCCCAGTGTCCTGCACCTTGGCACTCCTGCCCCACAGGGGGAGAGCTGCAGCCCCCACCACACTCCTGATTTCCCATTGGCCCTTCCCCGTTCTATTGGGACTGGGAACTAGCCAACCAACCCCCCCCACCCCACACACACACACTAAGTTTTAATAAAGCGCCAAGAGCCCCTTACACAAGCCAGCCCCATGAGAGTCACCGATGTGCAGAGAAGGCAGCATGAGCTGGTCCCATGGTGTAACGGGCAGCACTCAGGACTCTGAATCCTGCAATCTGAGTCCAAATCTCAGTGAGACCTTGTGTTGGCTTGTGGTAAAGCCCTGGAGCTCACAGTGCTCAACTTCCCTGTCTCCAGCTGTGCAAGAGTCAGTCTTTCCCCTCCTGCTGGGTGACTCACACCTCCTAGAGCCAGGTCTCTGGCTGGGATGGCCACAATGGGTTGGGGCTCTAGAACTTGCTACTCTGATGGTTGGGATTCTTGCTGCTTCACCTGATGCCCACAAGTTTGGCTCTTGTGCTTCCTGCCACACTTTTCCTGGGGCCCACATGGCGCTTGAAGGAAGGATGGTCAGGGCTGGGATTAATAGTCAGGGCTTGGCAGGAGGGAGGAAGAGCCCCAGGCTGGAGCCCCACACACCTTCCCTCCTCCTCCACGCACCTAGAGCAGAGGCAGCCCAGCTCTGTCTGCTGGACACCTCGGCAGAGTAGGTGAGTTTATGTAAATACAGTCTGGTCCCAAAGCCTCCCCCAACCCTGGCTCGTCACTAGCTGTCAGGGGAGAGTCATTCACACCTTGCTTCCAAATCATCATTTGACATTCTGAGGTTGGCCAACATTGCGGAAGCCAATGCACCGACATTGTCAGCAAACACAACAGCTGGGTGAGGAAACCTGGCTTTGTCCAGACTTTCCAACCCTATTATACTTTCTCAGGTACAAGTATTTTTCATACGTTGGAGCTGCTTTTAAAGTGTGTGTTAATGTTGCAATTTCCATTCAAATTTGCAACCAGTGACAACATTGGCAGCGCTGCATGTAACTACCTGACCACTGGAGGGGGGGTGTTGGGGAAATTCAGGGGAGGGGTGCACAGCCCCCTGGCTGGGGGGCGTATAGGGAATGCCCAGTTTCACTGAATTGAGTCTCCTACTGCAGCACCTCAGTAGGTTACATCAGAGAGGAGCTGCAGGGTCTAGCCAGTGGGATGCTTGTGCCTTTAAGAGCCCAGCCCTGGGAAGCCCATGGTGAGAGGTGCTGCCTGTGGGAGGGGAAATAGAAAAGCCCCTCTGCTCCCCCCACCCTGTTTTTGCAAACACTGGAGTCTCAGCCCCCCGGGGGAAATGTTACCCCTCTGCCCCTGCCTGTGCCGGGGTTTAACCCTCTGGCAGCGCCTCCCCCCAGGGCCGGCCTTAGGACGTGCGGGGCCCAATTCGAACAGTTCCAATGGGGCCCAGGCAGGGACGACTAAAACAAAAAAACACTTTAAAAAAACCCCTTTCATTTCTTCCATGTATTCTTTGAGCTCAGATGGGGTGAGTAGTCTCTTGGCCTATCCAAGGCCGTGATCAAGCGTCTTGATGTTATTGGTCTTTTGGCCTCGAGATGAAAACCTGGTCTGTGTCTTGGGAACATTGAAGAAAAAATTATCTAAGTTTTACTTTCTGTAACAGGCGGGTCCGGGGCTCAACCCTCTGAGGGGAGGAGGGGAGCCACACCGGCCCGCTTGTCCTACGGGGGTTCTGTCCTGTCTCTTTACGGCTAGGACAGGCCCAGGCCCGCTGGTGCGGGGGCTGGGCGACAAACAGTCTAGATAGGCCTCAGGCCTTTGATAGCAGGCTGAG
>RQSS01110051.1:0-16270 GCA_003846335.1 Cuora mccordi
ATTAGTTCCTCTGGATTTGAAAAGGAAATAATGGTTATGCTAATACCGTTGTTCTTGTTTCTTTATGCTGAAGACTGTGACACAGGGAAAAAAATTCCTGAGTGTACAGAAATGAAACTCTTCAGTTTATCTGAAGAGTGTTATTTTATTCAATGACTTCTGGAGTGTTTATACAACCCATAAGGAATGTTCATTACACTGATTTCCATATATGTTTCCTCGCTTGGATTTCATAGTTAACATTAAAAAATGTAAGCATAAAACACACACGGCCATATTTTTAAAAGTAATGAGGTGCTGCAAACCCAGGATTTGTCCTGGGGCATCCATGATGGAGCAGCATGTTTGCTGCCCATGCAGAGAGTTCAGGGAGTTCTCAAATTCCTGCCCACCCAGCTCTATTGGCTGATGTGGAAAAGCATTTGGTCACATCCCAACCCAACTCACTTCTGAACAGCCACAGGGGTCCTAGAGGGGAGTAGGGATTATGCTCCCCATTGAGAGTCTGCACAGCCCTGGTTAGAGATGGTTTGGGGGTATATGTAGCATGATCTTTATCTGAGAACAACAGTTAAATACTGTGTGCATTTTTGAAGAAAAGAAAAATTCTATTCTGACTGACCTGCCTGCATCTGTTCTAATTTCCATATGAGCCATTTATGCTTCTCCAAGGGAGAGTTTGGTATCTTTTGTGAATGCTCAAATATTGATTTGTATTTTCAGAAAACTTTCAGGAAAAAGATGGTAAGTTTTTATGGGATTCTGGTGGTTACACACAAATAAAATGAAATGAATTAAAATATGATAAATAAATAGAAAAATAAGAGAAATCTTTCATAATAAAAAAAATCTTCAACCTTCTCTTTTTGCTTCCTCCTCCCTTAGCTCAGAAATATCTTTTAATGACTGATGATCACTTTTTTTTTAATACTTATCATTCATTTAGTTTCTGCAGCTTTAGAGAGCATAATCCTGATTTTCAAGAGCTGCTGAGCACCCACAACTCTAAATTAAGTCACTAGCTGGTTCAGGTTCTCTGGACACAAGAGGTATCTAATCACACACAGAAAATCAATGGATACTGCTGAACACTTAAATCCTAAATGTGCAGCAACCAAAGGGAATGTGATCTTAGACTCTGAATCTATCTTTCCATTTTATGTCTTTTAATTTCTACAAAACATCTTTATATTTTTTCTTACATTCCAATGTTTTCTCAATCCTTCCCCATTCATCTTTCTATCTACATTCAATGTTCTCTCTCTCTCTGTCTCTGTTTTAGTCCCCTCATTTTCATCCTAAGAGATGATATAACAACGGATGAAGTATAAAGGTCTAGTTAGTTTCTGTTTTCAGGGCTATCTTTTCATTAGTAAGATGTTATATATAATTCCTCACACCCCAGGTCAGATCATAAGTGCACTTTCTCCTGTGTCATTCCTCAAACATTTGCTTTAGAGTTGGATTTCATAGTGCTGCACAGCAATTTATATCAAGTTAAATCTGAGCTTTGGTCTTCTCAAACCTCATTTTTGACTCCTCGGTAACTCTAGTCACACTCTCCAGAAAAGTGGTGTTAGTCACTTTCAGTTGAATTCTATAACATGGATAATTTGATTCTAACATTTCTGTTCTCCTGGAGAAAATGAGTAATTCCAGATTGGTGTGTAAGCATTTTCACTCATGTAGGAAGTGGGCTCTTTGATGAAACTGTGAACCATCAATATATTTATCTCACTTGTTCTTAAAAAAATCCTCCCCCCTTTGGATGTCTCTCTCTCTTAAAATTGTTGAAGAAGAAAAACCCACAAAACCCAGCAAGGTGATTCATGTATCTAGTTATTTTTCTTATTTGAGATAATGTGATAAAAATAGCAGTATGGACTGAGTGAGAGAAGTGACAGCCACCCAAGTTCCATGCTGACCAATCCCTGGATACATGCTTTAGCAGATATCCCAACCCACTGCTTTTGATTGCTGCCATCACATAACCTCAAGCAGAACTGTTATGATGTGTATATCCACTAAGCTGAGAATCACACCTCCCAGCTGCTGTGTAGACATACTCTAAGTGTCTAAGGAAGTACAGCAGTGCAAAGAATCTGTCTATTACTTTAAACTAGGATGATACAGCACATATTGCAAATTGCAACACTTGTGTTATTTTAAAAAATTTTCAGATCTGCTTTAGAATGAGAGTGGTAGGTTTGCTTTAACTTTTGAGTTTAGCGTCAATCGGATTGAGCAAAAATTACTTATATTTTGGGGGTATCCTAATAGTTCCTTCAACAAACTGAGGATTCAAGCCATTTTTGATAAGATATCTGTGGTAATGGATGGCTGGGAGAAGGGCATTTGTAAACACGAGCCAGTGGTTTATAGGTTTACAGGTTGTGGGCTGGATCTCCAGTTTCGTGAGAGCACAGGGGCTTCAATTTATTTAATTTTCTAATGCAAGATTCTGAGCTATTATTGAATCTGGGTGATGGATCAGGTATGCTGTGTAAGAAAGGGGATGAATGAGAAAACTGGTAACTGATGACTGGGGAGTTCTTCAGGGACAGCTCCTTCAGTGAGGTAAGGTAATATCTGTTCACCCGATTTCTAATTCAAATCACACTGTTCTTTTGAAGACCAACTCCGAACCAAATTCTTTGATTTCTCACCTGCTGCTATCCTTCAGAAGACTATTTGTAAGTGAAAACAGATATTTCCTCATTTCATTGCCTTTACTCAACCAAAGAAAAGCAAATTACTCAGATTTTTTAACCTCATAACAGAACTGTGATAACTTTCTCTCACACCAAGTTGATTCATCACCCAAAAATATTTGTTCTTATTTTCTCTCTGGTCTAAAATTGAAGGACTGATTTCCAGAATCACTATACAGTATAGAAGTTCAATAATACCTTGTCTCCTCTACTGTTCATTTTATCTTTGAGTGCATGTTGGAGGCTAGCATAAATTTCCAATTGTGTTATTATTTTTATGATATTGTTGGAAAATCATAGTGCTAATGAAGCCTTTCCGTATTAGGCCTGAGTAAACCAAAGTTATGTTATGCTTGTCCAAACTATGGTGGAAAGCTTACAGAACTCATTAGACTGAAGGCCGTGTATCTACCTAAGTCAGCTATTTCGCTTATCAGTTTTGTTTGGCTCCCCAAGTATATGTTGGCTCCCCAAGAGTATGCAGCTGTGTTCCCATGGACGTCTTCAAGATATTTAGTACAAAGGGTCAACAGATGTACCTTGTTTCCCCTTCAGAATGACAAATGTATCCTCAACAGCTGTATGTCTCTTGTAGCCCCCACAAAATGATATATGTATCCTGCGTACCCAATTATCCCCTAACAGATACATGTATAGGTTCTACAGGTCAACCAAATGACGTAGACAAACGTAGGCTAAGTTGTTTGTTACTGATTATAAAAGGGGACCGTCCGGGCTTGTGGGGTGTGTCTCTTTCTCTGGCACTAGCCGAGAGGAACACCCGCTCAGCTGACCGATCAATAAAGGGTGTGGTACTTGTCTTCCTGTCTCCGTGCCTCCTTGGTGTAATTAGGTAAGCTCCGGGGGGAAAACGAGCCCTTTTGGCTAACAATATGATATGGTGTTTGTTAGTAATTTGGAAAAACACTTATAGTAGATAAAATTGTATCTTTTTTTCAGATTCTCAGCCACATTGCAGCTTCTTCACACTGTTCTGACTACTCAAACTTCCCCAAAAAGAAATGGTTCTGAGCACTAGGGGATTCCTTTTTCACTAGGGAATCTTTGTAAGATGTACAGCCCCAATATCTGCCCCTATATAACCTCCTTCTGGCCCAGTACAAGAGCGGTGTGGCTAGGAGAAAGGGGGCATTACTTGGCATCCATACTTCCTGCCTTCTGCAGTAGCCATGGCATCTGTTGGTAATAAGCACAGTTTAGAGCATCCTTCAAATTGCATTATTGTGCACATTGGGAACATCCCACTGAGGAGCCTGCTCAGAATTGGATAGTAGGATGCAAACAGAGCCCTTCATTTCTCCTCATCACCACCCCACTACCACATGTGATAAATAAAGTGGGGGAGATAGCTCCCTTTGATGGACACCCAGCTGGTCAGTTAGCTGTAAAATCCCTGTTGGTAGCTGTTCTTTACTTGCTTTACCTGTAAAGGGTTAAAAAGTCCCCCAGGTAAAGAAAAAAAAGTAGTTACCTGATCAAAAGAGCCAATGGGAAGATAGAACTTCTTTAAAATTGGAAAGAAACTTTCCCTTTATCTGTTGTTCTCTGGACTGCAGGGACAGAGCAACAATGCTGTAAGCAGGGCTGCTGTGTCAGGCTTGAACCAGGTATGAAAATTCATCAGATCATACCCAGAATTACTTATTTGGAACCCTCTAAATATGTAACTAAATTAGGGATGTTTAGCTAGACACGATTAGGTTTATTTTCTTTATTTTGGCTTGTGGATCTCCTCTGTGATAACCCCAGATGCTTTTGTTTGCTTGTAACGTTTAAGCTGAACCCCCAAGAAAGCTATTTTGGGTGCTTAATTTTGTATTTTTTTTTAAAGATCTAGCAAAAAGCCTAAGTTCCAGATGTAAATTTTTCCTTTTTGTTTTTAACAAAATTTATCCTTTTTAAGAATAGGATTGGATTTTTGGTGACCTAAGAGGTTTGTGCAGGTTGTTTAATTAGCTTGTAGCCATAGCTAATTTCCTTTATTTTCTTTCCTTTGTTTGGTTGAACCCCTTATGTCCATCTTTGGGAGTGTCACATCAATATTGTCGTGAGGTTCTTCACCTGATAGGATAGTTCTTCTTTTAACTTCTTAATGTTTATGCTTCCTTATCACCATAGTAACATAGTAAACTTAAGGAAGTCTCTAACATTTCACCACAGCTACCAGCAGTCACCTTATGGTTTCTGCTAAACTCTGATAAAAATTATTATCCAAACTCAGTGGTTATTTTTAAAAAACATTGCCATACAAACATAAACACAAGCTTAGCAATTTTATTATTAACTTACCTGTGCCAATTTATCTTTATACTATGTCAAATTTATCCTATATCCTAAGGCCTAAGTTGGCTAAGCTAAATATTTTACAGGCCTAAGCCTCTGAGTTTCTTCCTTTTTCACTTTAAACCTTTTGCTATTTTTTTTTTACCAATTCCCTATCAGATATTAGGTTTTTATATCCATTTCTTATAATAAATTAATTTATTAATTACACGCTACACCATGCCATGAATAGGGAGCCTGGGCACCCAACTCAGGTCTTGTGAATTCTATTGTGTGGCAGAGTGCATAAAAGTCAGATGCTGCAATGCTGAGCATTGCAATGACCAGTTTCCTTTGGGGCTCTCGGCCCTAGCCCCTATCTCATTTGCCACACCCAAACTACCAAAACAAATTATAATAGTGGGGCCTGAATTGTTGTTAACAGAGTGTTTGATAGTCTGATTCATTATGTGTATGGTGTCAGAAGGAGCACAAGAGAGTTTTGTTTATGTAAGAAAAAGCTGAAAATATACCACACACAAAAATGAGTAGGTTACATCATAAAAATGAGACATTGTCTTGAGGTGCAAGACAGACAAAGCCGTTCTTAGGCAGACCACAACTCATCTTAGGTTCTAATCATGGCTGTTTAGCAAAGCCCACATGTAGTAGTGATATACTATGCCTGTCTGTTTGTACATTCTATGGAGAATTTTTGTGCATATTAATATCTACACTTCTTTCGGCTGCACAAATAAATGACCCTTTAATTCTTCTTCAGTCTGGAACATCATACTATTATTTCTCACTCTGATTTCAGACTGGAGAAGGTCTCGCAATAACACAGGTAACACAAAACACATTTCTTCCAGGATTAAGAAATCATTGTGTTAATACAGCAACCAAACTAGGAAGATACATGCTGTTATCTTGAGAACAAGTCCTGAGAGTCATGCTAGGTTTGTACATAGTATTTTCTTGGGCAAAAATCCCATTCATATTAGGACCTGATTCAGGTCTCATACCAATTTCACATCTGTGTAATGTCATGGATTTATGTGGAGTGATTCAGTTGACCGTGTCACACTGTGGAATGCCTTAAAGGAGTTAGGTGTCCCTACCACTCTGATGGACTTGATTAGAGAGGTACATAATGGAACCATTGCCTGTGTACGTCTGAGTAATCAGATATCAGCACCTTTTATATCAGTATCTTGTGTTAGGCAGGGCTGCATCTTGGCCTCTGCACTCATTTGTCAGGCAATGCATTTCATAATACAGCATTCTCTCAGGTCCACAGATACTAAGATTGGTGATCTCTCACTCTCAGACCTTGATTATGCTGCTGATGTTGCTCTTCTAGTATGGAGCCCCAACAGGTTTCATGAGGAACACCAGCAAATGGAGCAGTAGTCAGCTAAGGTTGGCCTCCAAGTTTTGTGGTGAAAGACAAAGCTGCAAAATCCAGGTCCACAGGCAACTCCAATCTCTTTGAATAATGCAACTGTTGAAGGAGTCTCCAGCTTTTGCTATCTGGGTTCTATACTCACCAGTTCCTCCAACTCTCACAGAGGTTCTCCATCAAATTGGCATTACAACGAATATGGAATCAACATCATCTCAGCACAACCAAGTCAAGGATCTGTTTGAGCTGTATCCTCCTCGTACTGTTGTATGGCTGCAAAACATGGACACTGCTGCTCAAACCAGGCAAAGCTGGAGGCTTTCCATATAAAATGCCAATGTTGTATATTGGGAATAAATGGAATGCATTAATTTCTAATGCAGATGTTTATGGGCATTCCCATCTACAGACTATCGGGGTCATTGTTTGTGGATGGCACCTTATGCTTTTCAGACATGTCGCGAGAATGCCACAAGATGTTCCAGCGAACGCCGTTCCCCGGGTGGCTTGTAGCATCTGGGATAAAATTCCACCAACCAAGGGGTGGAGGCATCCCAGAGGCAGACCCCCATTATATGGGTTCATCAAGTCTGTTCCTGTGTTGGACTCTTGGGGGCCATCAAGCACTTGTAGCCATGCAGTAATGGAACAAATGGTGAACGATCACTACAGCCGACCATTCGGCTAAGTATTGAAGAAGACTCCTTATTTACACTGATGTGAGATCAGAATCAGCCCTAAATGACAGTTTTATCTGAGGAAACACTAAATTGGGGCAGGGTAAAAGCACAGGCGTGGTGGTGGCAGTGATGGTGACTAGGAGTAAAATGTATAGGATCGTGATGTCATTTGATAATATGATGAAGACAGTGGTGAAAAGTTAGCTCTGGCAGGGGTGGTGTTGATTTATGATTGATGATGTTTATGGTGATGGTGGAAAACAATGCATATGATACAGAGTGATGGTCATTAAGAGGATGATAAAAGACAGCTGTAATCACGGTGATTTATGACTGATGGGTATGACAGTGTTGACAGTAATTTGCATTTTATTGCAATTTTCTTCTGATCATCTCAAAGTTGTTTGAAAATATTAATCCAGCTGGATGTTCCCTCAGTGAAGTTTGTGTTATACACAGTTTATACATCCTGTTTAAGATATTTGAACATGTTCATTCAACGAGTCAGTGTCAAAGAAGGGAATAGAACTTGAGTCCTGATTCTCAATCCCCACCACTAGCTTCTATAGAAAACATTATTTTCATTACTAAGATAGCCCATTATAAAATGTATAGTGCAATAAGGAAATATAGTGATCTAATATAATAAGGAAAATAATTTGCTTCCCTACAATCTGATTGTATCTTTGGAGATTAATGTCTTTTCCAAGGCCCCAGTTCAGCAGGATACTTAACCAAGGGCTAAACTTTAAGCATATTTAAGGATAGCACCATCATCGTATGAGCACATCTACTGGCAAGCTAGACAGCAAAGCACTTAGTTTGTGAATGCTTGGGCATGAATTAGGTGCCAAGCTGCTAGGCAATGTAAGGAAGCAGGTGGCCAAGTGCCTGCCCAACTGCCAAAGTTTAGGCACTTTGGGAACTTTAATGGTAGAAACCTAGGTGCATAGGGAAATTATGTGCCTGAAAGGTTACACAGCAGCCAAGCAAGGGTTTTGTGAATGCCAGTGTAATCTAAATGTTGGATTTATGAGGTTACAATCCCCTTGAGAATGTCATCCAAATAATTCAGAATTACTCTTAGCTTCAATTAGGCAAATTGCTCACCCAAGAAGGAAGTGCAGTATGGGGCCCACCTGTAAACTTCTTCCTTATCCCAGCTCAGACTGACATTAGAACAACATTTTTGAAAACCCAATATCTCTTTGTGGATAACATCACTCTCAATGCAGACACAGCCCACCACAACCTGTCCATTTCTGGAGATAAGAAAAGTTTTAAACATGAAGCCCAACCTCAAAAAGATCTACCAAATCCAGAGAGGATTGATTTGACTGTCTGTGTGTTGGGCTCTGAAGCATTACTGGGAGGTGGATACTGGGAGCAGCACTGACTGGGACCTAGGAGTGGCCAGAAAATCCACAGAAAGAAAAGGAAAGATTTCCCTGGATTCTGGGCTCTGGGTCTGAGTGGGAGAGATTACTGGGCAAAAACAGATCCAGGGACCTGGGTCATGGTGCAGAAAAAGGCCAAGAAAATTGGAGTTTTCCTTAGTTACCAGACGGGCGGATGACATTTTTCAGTGTGACTGCCATGTCTGTGTTCTTCACATTTAACAGTTGTTCATTCTTGGGAGAAAATTTTAATGTTTTATTGGAGTTTCATGTGGTACTGAGTCAAACCTCTGTCAGAGTCTGAGACCTGGTCCACACTACAGGATAGATTGGATTAGTTGTATCTTTCAGGGCTATGAAAAATTTCATGCCCTCTATGCTATATTTAAGCCAACCCAAGCATTGGTGTAGACATCCCTAGCTCAATGGAAGAATTCTGTCATTCTAGCTTCTACTCTCTGAGAGGTAAATTTAATACAGCCATGGAAGAACCCTTTCATCGCGGTAGTAAGTGTTTACGCTGCTCCTGTAGTATTTCTAGTGTAGACACACTCTGAGTCTATTACGTCAGCCCAATTACCTTTATCACCCAAACGTGTAATCTCCTCAAAGAATGATATCAAGTTCATTTCACAGGACTCAGCCCAGTTCCTAACAGGCAGTTTGTCCAGATAACAGAACCTCTATCACCAATAGCACCACAGAACAGGTTAGAAGGACATTTCCTGTTTTGGTACCAAAAACAGGCCCTAGATGAGTGCATTTCCCAAGTGACCCAGCCCCTCCCTGGCCCCTCCACTCCCATGGTGACCCTCATCTGAGAAGTGAATGGCAGATTGTCACTCGATCTCTAGCAGGCCATTCTGCACTCTGCAGCTGATGTCTTCATTGTCTTCTCCTTCTGTGACAGTGATGTCACTCACAACACTATACAGGTTCTCCCTGTCCTGAGTCACGTTGGTCACAACCTCTATCACCAAGTTCTTCCAGTTCTTTCCAACCCACTGGAGTTCGGGTTTGGGGAACCAGCCTGCAGATCTACAGGCCAGACCGATCCCCTGGCCCCAGGGGGCCAGAACATCAAAGAACACTGGAGCCACAGCTACAGAGAGAGACAGAGAGAGTGTGTATCAGGAAATCATGTCTTTGGTAGCATAGAATCATAGAATCTCAGGGTTGGAAGGGACCTCAGGAGGTCATCTAGTCCAACCCCCTGCTCAAAGCAGGACCAAACCCAACTAAATCATCCCAGCCAGGGCTTTGTCAAGCCTGACCTTAAAAACCTCTAAGGAAGGAGATTCCACTACCTCCCTAGGTAACCCATTCCAGTTCTTCACCACCCTACTAGTGAAAAAGTTTTTCCTAATATCCAGCCTAAACCTCCCCCTCTGCAACTTGAGACCATTACTCCTTGTTCTGTCATCTTCTACCACTGAGAACAGTCTAGATCCATCCTCTTTGGAACCCCCTTTCAGGTAGTTGAAAGCAGCTATCAAACCCCCCCTCATTCTTCTCTTCTGCAGACTAAATAATCCCAGTTCCCTCAGCCTCTCCTCATAAGTCATGTGCTCCAGCCCCCTAATCATTTTTGTTGCCCTCTGCTGGACTCTCTCCAATTTATCCACATCCTTCTTGTAGTGTGGGGCCCAAAACTGGACACAGTACTCCAAATGAGGCCTCACCAGTGCTGAGTCCCAAAATGCCATTAGCCTTCTTGGCAACAAGGGCACACTGTTGACTCATATTCAGCTTTTTGTCCACCGTAACCCCTAGGTCCTTTTCTGCCCAGCCATTCGGTCCCTAGTCTGTAGCAGTGCATGGGATTCTTCCGTCCTAAGTGCAGGACTCTGCATTTGTCCTTGTTGAACCTCATCATATTTCTTTTGGCCCAATCCTCTAATTTGTCTAGGTCCCTCTCTATCCTAGCCCTACCCTCCAGCGTATCAACCACTCCTCCCAGTTTAGTGTCATCTGCAAACTTGCTAAGGGTGCAGTCCACACCATCCTCCTGATCGTTAATGAAGATATTGAATAAAACCGGCCCCAGCACTGACCCTTGGGGCACTCCACTTGATACCGGCTGCCAACTAGACATGGAACCATTGATCACTACCCGTTGAGCCCGACCATCTAGCCAGTTTTCTATCCACCTTACCGTCCATTCATCCAGCCCATACTTCTTTAACTTGCTGGAAAGAATACTGTGGGAGACTGTATCAAAAGCTTTGCTAAAGTCCAGAAATAGTACATCCACTGCTTTCCCCTCATCCACAGAGCCGGTTATCTCGTCATAGAAGGCAATTAGGTTAGTCAGGCATGACTTGCCCTTGGTGAATCCATGCTGACTGTTCCTGATCACTTTCCCCTCCTTTAAGTGGTTCAGAATTGATTCCTTGAGGACCTGTTCCATGATTTTTCCAGGGACTGAGGTGAGACTGACTGGCCTGTAGTTCCCTGGATCTTCCTTCTTCCCTTTTTTAAAGATGGGCACTACATTAGCTTTTTTCCAGTCATCCAGGACCTCCCCCGATCGCCATGATTTTTCAAAGATCATGGCCAATGGCTCTGCAATCTCATCGGCCAACTCCTTTAGCACCCTTGGATGCAGCGCATCCGGCCCCATGGACTTGTGCTCGTCCAGCTTTCCTAAATAGCCCTGAACTACTTCTTTCCCCACAGAGAGCTGGTCACCTCCTCCCCATACCGTGCTGCAGAGTGCAGCTGTCTGGGAGCTGACCTTGTCTGTGAAGACAGAGGCAAAAAAAGCATTGAGTACACTAGCTTTCTCCACATCCTCTGTCACTAGTTTCCCTCCCTCATTCAGCAAGGGGCCACACTTTCCTTGACTTTCTTCCTGTTGCTAACATACCTAAAGAAACCCTTCTTGTTACTCCTAACATCTCCGGCTAGCTGCAACTCCAAGTTTGATTTGGCCTTCCTAATTTCACCCCTGCATGCCTGAGCAATACTTTTATACTCCTCCCTGGTTATTTGTCCAATCTTCCACTTCTTGTAAGCTATTTTTTTGTGTTTAAGACGAGCAAGGATTTCACTGTTAAGCCAAGCTGGTCGCCTGCCATATTTACTTTTCTTCCTACACATCGGGATGGTTTGTTCCTGCAACCTCAATAAGGTTTCTTTAAAATACAGCCAGCTGTCCTCGACTCCTTTCCCCGTCATGTTATTCTCCCAGGGGACCTTGCCCATCAGTTCCCTGAGGGAGTCGAAGTCTGCTTTTCTGAAGTCCAGGGTCTCTATTCTACTGCTCTCCTTTCTATGACCTCCCCCTCCTTGTCTCTCTGGTATCCTGGGACCAACACAGCTAAAACAGCATTGCATACAACACCATGCAGTATAGGCATTCAATAATGCCAGGCCCCCCTCTTCCTTTGTTTTTACCTTTGTGTATATGCAGAGGCTAGCATAAGAGTTATATGCTATTTTGTTTTTTCCTGTTGTATTATTTTTTCATGGTATGATCTCTATTGTAAATTGGGGAAATCCTTTTGAGAAGATCAAAATAATATGTATTTTATATGTACACTGCTGTGAAAATAGTCCCAGTTTTTATTTAAGAAATAAAAGTCAACACTGTTTCATATTCTACGATACACTGCCATTTCTTCAGGAGTCTCTGAATGTAGAAATTCCCCTCCCTCCAAAAAAAGGACTTCAGATAAGCAGCAGGGGATTCCCCTTAACCTGGTGAATGGCTGATCTCTCACATCTGAAAATATGTCAACGGGAGATACAGGTTCTCTGGCCACAGGAAGTCTCCAATTACTCTCTGAAAATGAGTCGTCACTATTGAAAAATTATGCCCTAGGTAGGCAAACATAGAGCAGAACTCAGCTTAGGCTCGGCAAAGACCTTTCCATTTAAATAGGCTTTGATAGTTCTGTAAATGGTTTCGCAAAAGCCTTTTTATACCGTTTTTCTCACATTACAATATTTTCGTCATCATTTCCCTTTAATTAATGTGCCACATTCTCTCTCTCCATGTTTCTGGTTTAAACTTCTCATAAAAAAGGAATGAAGTGTAAACATCTGGATGGAATCCATTTTCAGTTTTACCTTCTCATTTTTATAATGTTTATGTATTTTGATATATATATATACCTTCCATCTCAGGTTGAATCATTAGTGCACTTTGTCCTGTGTCATGCCTCAAACACTTGCCTTAGGGTTGGCCTATACTTAAAAGGCCTCAGTGGCAGAGCAGCACTACTGAAACGGGCCCTTGTCACGCCTTAAACACATGCGTTAATGCTGGATTTCCTAGTGCTGCTCGGAAAGTTACATCAAGTTAAATTTGGGCTTTGAATTTCTCACACCAGATGTTAGAGAGCTTATTCCTTCACTCTCACCCTTCCCTGGTCCTTCTCGCATGAACAGAGAGCAGGGCCGCCTAGAGGGGGGGGCAAGAGGGGCAATTTGCCCGAGGCCCCGGGCCCCACAGGGGCACCCATGAGAGTTTTTTGGGGCCCCTGGAGTGGGGTCCTTCACTTGCTCCGGGGGGGGGCGGAAAACTCTTGTGGGGCCGGGCCCAGGAGCCCAGGAGCTTCTTCCGCTCCCGGTCTTCGCTGGCAGGGGAGTCCTTCTGCTCCGGACCCCCCCACTGGTGAATTACTGCCGAAGCGGGACCCGCTGCCAAAGGTCAGCTCGGTCTTCGGCAGTAATTCGGCGGCGGGGGCCCTTCCGTTCCGGGACCTGCCGCCGAAGTGCCCCGAAGACCCAAGGTGGGGGACCCCCCCCGCCGAATTACCGCCAAAGACCCGGCTGCACTTCAGCGGCGGGTCCCGCTTCGGTGGTAATTCGGGGCACTTCGGTGGCGGGTCCCGGAACGGAAGGGCCCCCCCGCTGCCGAAGACCCCAGGCCCCCGGAATCCTCTGGGCGGCCCTGACAGAGAGCAAAAATACTCGAAGTCCGAAGGTGCAAACAAATCAATGTTTATTGGGGTGAACTTCCAGCAAGCTTAAATTCAAGTTCAAGTTCTTTTTCCTTATTTTCGAATCCCAATTTACTTCCTGTTTGCCCCTAATTTACATAGTAATATTTTCAGCTATACCTTAACCAATTATTCTACTAAAATTTACCTAACCAATCCTAATGTATTGTAACATGATTAGCTAACCAATTATATCCCACCATCTTAATTAGTTTACACCTAGCAAAATTAATTATACAGCAGACAGAAACAATCACAGAACCAGACAGAGACCATGCAAATAAACATACAAAACAATACAGAAGTGAGGATTTCACAACTACATCTATACAGACATAAGGGTTTTACAACTACATCTATACAGACATAAGGGTTCTCCAGCTGTGTCTATTGATAAGTGAGTTCTTACCAGACAGAAAACTATCAAACTGAATTTCTAGGCTCTTCCCTTTCTCTGGAGGTGATAGATCGAATCACCTTCCTAACAGCCCCAGATTGCCTTATTTTAATATGACTAGTCTGGAATGTGAGGACATGACCATACATTTCCCAGTTTATGGCTGCTAAAGAACCAGGCCTCAGACTGTCACAGTAAGAGAAGGCCACTACACAGACAGTGATTTTTGATTCTGTCTTTTATACTTCTATAACTAGCTAAGTGATAAGAATACACCTAAATTCTTAAAGTATAGGCCTTTGCAGACAGGCCTGAATATCTGTATTCTAACACCTGACTATTAACTGCTCGGTAACAGGATTCACACGCCACAAAAAAGTGTCATTAGTCACTTTCAGTTGAATTTTTTAACATGGCTGATTTGATTCTCACATTTGTGATCTCCCGGAGAAAATGAGAACGTTAGGATTGATTTGTGAAGTCACTCAGAAGCAGGCTATGTGTCAAACTGAGAACCATTAATATATTCATCTTACTGCCCTTCAAAGAAAAGGCTTTTATTGAGATGTCCCATACAACCCATGGAGGGGGTTCATGTATCCAGTTATTTCTCTTGCTCGAGGTACCACCCTAAAAAGAGCAGTGTAGATATAGAGGTGGCAACTTCAGTCAGACACCCAAGTGCAGCACCAGTTGACTCCTTGGGGAGGTGCTTGGTCCAAACCCCTGCCACTGACCACTGCCACCACACTCTTGAGTTGGGTACAAGTTTGAGCAGAGCTCTTGAGTGTACCTCCACCCAGCTGGCATTCACATCTCCCAGCTGCTGGGTTAACATACCGTGAGTGTCACAAAAGAATTGGAGCAAGGCAGGGAATCGGTCCATTACCTTAAATTTGTCTACTGTATTGCATATTGAAAGACTTGCATTAGTTTGAATTAAATTTTATTTTCATGTTTTTTCAGAGAAGCTTGAGAAAGAGAATGGTAGGTATATTTTGATTTTTGAGTTTAGTGCTAATCAGATTGAGCACACATTTCTTTAAACTCCATAACTGAAGTGTTGAGGATGTTCTCAGACAGGAAATTGGTTTGCTACCTTAGAGTATTTTTACATATTTTCTCTCTCCGGTGATAAATCCGGTGGTGTGTAGGAAATGGGATGAATCAGAAAAGTGGCCTCTGATGACTGGGCAGGTCTGTAGGGACAGTTCTTTCAGTGAGGAAAGGTGACACCAGTTAACCCACTTTCTAATTGAAATCCCACTGTTCTTTTGCAGAGCAACTCAAGAATGAAAAAGGTAAGCACTCTTTTATTTCTCAACTGCTGCTATCTTTGAGTAAAATGTTCTTTAATGAAATGAGATATTTCCTTTCCGAAATCCAAGGAGAGTTCAATACCATGCAGACTTCTATTTAACCCACAACAGAACTGTCGAGGACTTTCTCTCACAGCAAATTTAATCATTACCCTAGTGTATTTTGTATTTATTGTCTCTCAAGTCTAAAACTGAAGTACTGCTTTTAAGCTCACTGAGAGAAGGTGGTTGAGGTAATATCTTTTATTGGGCCAAGTTCTCTTGTTGGAGAGATAAGCTTTCCAGTTTGCATGGAACTCTTCTTCAGACCTGTGTAACCCAGAAAGCGTGTCTCTCTCTTCAAAAGAATTTGGTCCAATAAATTATATTACCTCCCCCTCCTTGTCTCTCGAATAGCAATGTGGACACAAGGGCAGCGACAGGGGTTTGGGCTTGTCACCAAAGTGCAAAGCCACCCAAACTCCTGGGTACCTTCTTGGGCAGATAGAGCAAGTCTCCGCCATGGACACTGATACTCTTTGAGGCAAACTCAAGCAGAGTGTAACATGTTATCCACACAAGCTGAGGATCACACCTCCTAGCTGCTGTGTAGACCCACCCTGAGTGTCCCGAAGGAAGTACAGCAGTGCAGGAATTGTGTCCATTACTTTAAATTGGGGTGCTACTGTGCATTTTGCACATGGAAAGACTTAGTTCATTTTGAAATAAAATGTATTGTTATATTTTTCAGACAAGCTGGAGAAAGAGAACGGTAGGTTTACAAGAACAGTGTCACCTGAACCGCTGGGTACTTACTTGGGCAGATAGCCCAAGCCACCGCCTGTTTCTGCTGCCACCACATTGCTATTTTTAGGCAAAGCTCGAGCAGAGCTGTCATGTGTACATAACCCCTGCTTGCTGGGAGTGGCACTCTATCCCCCCCACTTAGCTAAGGCTGTGGATGGCTTATCAATCTCTATTGGGCCTAGCCCCCCAAGGGGAACAGAGTGGCACTCCCAGCAAGCTGGGCTTACATACTCTGGGCAGCAATGTACGTCCCCAAGCTTCCGAGACATTTCCAGTTGTATTGCCTGAAATCCTGCTACGGGCCACCCCTTGTAACACTGGCCCACAAGGGGGCTTTAGCAGT
>ML128530.1:0-15000 GCA_003846335.1 Cuora mccordi
ACTCTATGGAACCTGTGGATTCGCTTAAGATTTTTACTTCATTTGAAGTAAACTACTTATCTTCCAAATCACATTAAAATGCTTCTGAATCATAATATCATCCTTCTGGGTTTCCTTTCTACTCCATTCCTTATTAACCAGCCACTTTGGCCCAGAGTCACACAGCTAATTTGGTGCCTAATGTTACTCTGGAATTGAGTGGTGTGTTACCCTAGAATTTCACCAAGCTAATTGCAGTCATATTGTATGCATTCAGCCACCATGAATTACTTAAATCATGTAGTTAAGGGTTAGTTTGGAGAAGGGCTTTTGGAGGCGAGGTAGAACACTGGCTGCACATTTGCAGTTTCTGCTAACCAGAATGGGAGGAAGGGAGAAAAGAATCAACAAATTGAGACTTAAATAAAATAAGTGAATGTGTAAATGTCCCAGGAAAGTTTTAACTTTCTCCTCCTGTTTGCTCAGTGTTGAGCAGTCACATAGCTACTGCCCAGCTGAGCCTGGAAGTTCCATGCAGCAAACATGTTCCCTCCTAGAGTACACAGGAGGTGGTGGGATCCCCTAGGTCTAGATTCTGCCTTAGCATAAACTTGTTCCACAGATGTCTCGTGTTTGGTCAATGATGCCTTTTCTTCATCTCTCCTGTGCTTGACTTGGGGTCTGTTAGCCACACTGTCCCATAAGCTCTCACTTCTCTTGGCTGCTGATAGATGGAGATGTGGTTGCTGAGGCAGTATGGATTCAAGGTTGTAACTCCAAGACTTTATAAAATACTGTGCCACCCTAACCACTAACAGTGAGCAGCCTTTCCATACATAGCCCTCTGTGCTTCTGTCGTGATGATCATGTGACAGGTTCAGTTACAGAGAACCCGTTGGGACTGTTACCTGATGTGCTGGATTACCTCTTAGCACTTTTTCCCTGCCAGCGTCAGACTCCAGAGCCCTGTGCTGTTGAACCAGACATGCTAGCCTGCTGCAACAGCGACCCAGGTCTGGTCCATGCCCCCAAAGCTGCAGACTTTAACCCAAAACTGCTCAGCAGGTCACCTATCTCCAGCATCGAGACACCCAGTTCCCAATGGGATCCAAACACCAAATAAATCCGTTTTACACTGTCTAAAGCTTATACAGGGTAAACTCATAAATTGTACACCCTCTATAACACTGATAGAGAGATATGCACAGCTGTTTGCTCCCCCAGGTGTAACCCCTTTGGGGTTTAGAGAGCATGGCCCCTTTAAAACTTTTTCCTTGTGGGAGTGGGAGAGTGAGGCAAAAAGGAGGGAAACTCCAGGGGATGACTCAGTAGCCGGGAGGGAGAGAGAGGGCAGCCCACAGGCCCTCGCAAAATGAAGCAGGGAGAAACTGCCTGAAGCCTGGGAAGGCGAGGGCGGCCGATCGAGGACACCCCAGGACAGGAGCCAGGAGCAGCACTGGGCCAGGGAGGAATCGCCCAAGAAGGACAGGCCCGAGCTGGACCCAGTATCATGGCCGTCCAGAGCTGCGTGGGGCTGTGAGTACTGGGGCTTGTGACTCTGCATTGGGAACAAAGAGGGAGGCTGTAGCTAGTTAAGTGGGGAGGTGGTCGCTCTGGGTGGCTCTGCACAGAGCGGCAGAAGAGGGCACCGGAGGGGTTTGTTGGGGGAAAGTTCACTGGTGCCGAAGACGACCAGGAGCCCCCAAGACTCACCACTAGACTGGAACTTTGCTCAGGACTCCTGAACTCTGTGTGCAGACACATTGCTCGGTGTCTGCCCTGTCAGACTGTGCTACTACTGGACCTGTGGGGCCTTGGCTTGGATGCAGCCCTGTTTTACCCTCCCCTATATTTCCTCTTGTTGTTTTTCTCCTCTCATCCCTCTGTAAATAAATATCTCCCTTTCTTATATCCATTGTACTTTTCCTGTGGGTGTGTGTGTTCACCCTGGGGGGTTTGGAACAGGTGCCCCTGGGGGGGAAGAGATTTTTCCTGCTGCATTCCTGCGCGCGCCCTCTCTTGGCCAGAGCTGCCTGCAGAGCAGACTCCCTCTTGGCCACGAGGGCTCTAAAGTTACACAGGTATTAATCACTTACTCTGGGTATACTAATAAACTAAAGTGATTTTATTAAGTATAAAAAGTAGGATTTAAGTGGTTTCAAGTAATAACAGACAGAACAAAGTAAGTCACCAAGCAAAATAAAGCAAAAACACGCAAGTCTAAGCCTAATGTATTAAAAAACTAATTACAGATAATATCTCACCCTCAGAGATGTTCCAATAAGCATTGCAACGTTGATAGATATGAATAATCTCATAGCATCGCTTCATTGAGGCGTTTTGGGAAGAAACTCCTCCACTTTCTTCAATAAAGGGCCATTTCAGTGCTCTACTTCATTCGGAAGCGGCTGGTACTTGTTACTGTATGAGACACAATTATGGATTCAATGGATCACTGGTCTGATCTAGTCATAGACTCATAGACTTTAAGGTCAGAAGGGACCATTATGATCATCTAGTCTGACCTCCTGCACAATGCAGGCCACACAATCTCACCCATCCACTTCTGTAACAAACCCCTAACCTATGTCTGAGTTATTGAAGTCTTCAAATTGTGGTTTGAAGACCTCAAGCTGCAGAGAATCCTCCAGTAAGTGACCCATGCCCCACGCTACAGAGGAAGGCGAAAAACCTCCAGGGCCTCTGCCAATCTGCCCTGGAGGAAAATTCCTTCCCGACCCCAAATATGGCGATCAGTTAAACCCTGAGCATGTGGGCAAGACTCACCTGCCAGCATCCAGGAAAGAATTATCTGCAGTAACTCAGATCCCATTCCATCTAACATCCCATCACAGACCACTGGGCATACTTATCTGCTGATAATCAAAGATCAATTGCCAAAATTGATTGCCAAAATTAGGCTATCCCATCATATCATCCCTTCCATAAACTTATCAAGCTTAGTCTTAAAGCCAGATATGTCTTTTGCCCCCACTACTCCCCTTGGAAGACTGTTCCAGAACTTCACTCCTCTAATGGTTAGAAACCTTCGTCTAATTTCAAATCTAAACTTCCTAGTGTCCAGTTTATACTCATTTGTTCTTGTGTCCACATTGGTACTAAGCTTAAATAATTCCTCTCCTTCCCTAATATTAATCCCTCTGATATATTTATAAAGAGCAATCATATCCCCTCTCAACCTTCTTTTGGTTAGGATAAACAAGCCAAGCTCTTTCAGTCTCCTTTCATAAAACAGGTTTTCCATTCCTCGGCTCATCCTAAGCCTGGTCTACACTAGGCGTTTAAATCGGTTTTAGGAGCCTAATACCGATTTAACGCCAAAACCGTCCACACTAGGAGGCACCTTATATCGATTTTAATGGCTCTTTAAACCGGTTTCTGTACTCCTCCCTAACGAGAGGAGTAACGCTAGTATCGGTATTAACATATCGGATTAGGGTTAGTGTGGACGCTGATCGACGGTATTGGCCTCCGGGAGCTATCCCACAGTGCACCAGTGACCGCTCTGGACCGCAATCTGCACTCGGATGCAGTGGTCAGGTAAACAGGAAAAGCCCCGCGAACTTTTGAATATTTCCTGTTTGCCCAGCGTGGAGCTCCGATCAGCACGGGTGGCGATGCAGTCCGAAATCAAAATAAAAAAAGAGCTCCCGCATGGACCATGCGGATGTGATCGCTGTAAGGGCAGGCAAATCCGTTCTATCAGCGCTCCGTTATAGAAGACGAAATTCAGAATCCTTTTTTAAAAATCTCCAGACAGACGCCATAGCAGGGACTCAGCGCACTGCAGCGTGAGAAGCGTAACGGAAAGCCAAAGAATCAAATGGACGCTCATGGACTGGAGGACTCAAGCTATCCCACAGTTCCTGCATCCTCCGAAAAATATTTGCTTTCTTGGCTGAGCTCCAAATGCTTCTAGGGTCAAACACAGTGTCCGCGGGTCAGGGCATAGCTTGGCAATCTACTCACCCACCCCCCACCCACCCCCAGAAGCGAAAGGGAAAACAATCCTCTGACTCTTTTACATGTCACCCTATCTTTACTGAATGCTGCAGATAGACGCGATAGTGCAGCACTCAAAACCAACATCCTTGCTCCCCCCCCCCACCATGGGCGGCTGATGGTACAATAAGATGGAAATCCATTCTCATCATCAGCCTCAGCTGATGGTACAAAATGATGGGTATCCGTCCTCATCATCAGCCTATTGGCCCTAATTTTTTCTGGTGGATGGATGGTGCAATATGGCTGGTAACCAACCTCATCATAGCAACAGGGGGCTGAGCTCCATCAGCCCCCACCCTTCATGTGTAAAGAAAAGATTCAGTTGCCCCTGGACTAGCAGTGGGATGCTGGGCTTCTCTCCTACACACTGCTTAATGTCCTGTGTGGACTATCATAGCAGCTGGAGGCTGCCTTCCACTCATTTCTCACTAACAAGTCAGTGTGTCTTATTCCTGCATTCTTTGTTAATTCATCACACAAGTGGGGGGACAATGCTACGGTAGCCAAGAAAGGCTGGGGGAAGAACGGAATCAACAGGTGGGGTTGTTACAGGAGCACCCCCTGTGAATAGCATACAGATCATAATTTCTGCAGGCTCTGACACAGAGCAGCTGTGCTCTCTGGTTCTATAAAACACTTGCCAATATTAGGCAGCACTGATTCTATTTTTAGATACCAAAAAGGAGGGATTGACTCAGGGAGTCATTCCCAATTTTTGCTTTTGCGCCCCTGGCTGATCGGCCAGGGGCACTTATGACAGCAGCAAATGGTACAAAAAGATGGAAGGGTGGATGGTGCAATATGGCTAATAACCAATCTTGGCTTTTGCGCCCCTGGCTGATCGGCCAGGGGCACTAGCAGCCAATGGTACAAAATGATGGGTAGCCATGATCATCCTCAGTTCCAATTTATGGAAGAGTTGGATGGTGCAATATGGCTAGTAACCATCTCTGCTGTCATGCAAAAGCAATAGCATGCTTCTGTGTAGCGCTGCTGAATCGCCTCTGTGAGCGGCATCTATTACACATACGGTGAGAGTCACAAACGGCAAAACAAGCTCCATGATTGCCATGCTATGGCATCTGCCAGGGCAATCCAGGGGAAAAAGGCGCGAAATGCTTGTCTGCCGTTGCTTTCCCAGAGGAAGGAGTGACTGACGACATTTACCCAGAACCACCCGCGACAATGATTTTTGCCCCATCGGGCACTGGGATCTCAACCCGGAAGTTCCAAGGGGCGGGGGAGGCTGCGGGAACTATGGGATAGCTAGGGAATAGCTACCCACAGTGCAACGCTCCAGAAACCGACGCTAGCCTCGGACCGCGGACGCACACCACCGAATTAATGTGCTTAGTGTGGCCGCGCGCACTCGATTTTATAAAATCTGTTTTACAAAACCGGTTTATGCAAATTCGGAATAGTCCCGTAGTGTAGACGTACCCCTAGTAGCCCGTCTCTGAACCTTTTCCAGTTTGAATTCATCCTTCTTAAACATGGGAGACCAGAACTGCACACCGTATTCCATATGAGGTCTCACCAGTGCCTTATATAATGGTACTAACACCTCCTTATCTTTGCTGGAAATACCTCGCCTGATGCATCCTAAAACCGCATTAGGTTTTTTAACGGCCATATCACATCGGCGGCTCATAGTCATCCTGTGATCAACCAATACTCCGAGGTCCTTCTCCTCCTCTGTTACTTCCAACTGATGTGTCCCCAATTTATAACTAAAATTCGTATTATTAATCCCTAAATGCATGACCTTGCACTTTTCACTATTAAATTTCATCCTATTACTATTACTCTAGTTTACAAGGTTATCCAGATCTTCCTGTATGATATCCCAGTCCTTCTCTGTGTTTGCAATACCTCCCAGATTTGTGTCATCCGCAAACTTTATTAGCACATTCCTGCTTTTTGTTCCAAGGTCAGTAATAAAAAGATTAAATAAAATTGGTCCCAAAACTGATCCCTGAGGAACTCCGCTAGTAACCTCCTTCCAGCCTCACAGTTCACCCTTCAGTACGACCCGTTGTAGTCTCTCCTTTAAACAGTTCCTTATCCACCTTTCAATTTTCATATTGATCTCCATCTTTTCCAATTTAACTAATAATTCCCCATGTGGAACCATGTCAAATGCCTTACTGAAATCGAGGTAAATTAGATCCACTGCATTTCCTTTGTCTAAATAATCTGTTACCTTCTCAAAGAAGGAGATCAGGTTGGTTTGGCACAATCTACCTTTTGTGAAACCATGTTGTATTTTGTCCCAATTACCATTGACTTCAAAGTAACTACTTTCTCCTTCAACATTTTTTCCAAGACCTTACATATTACAGATGTCAAACTAACAGCCTATAGTTACTCGGATCACGTTTTTTCCCTTTCTTAAAAATAGGAACTATGTTAGCAATTCTCCAGTCGTACAGTACAACCCCTGAGTTTACCGATTCACTAAAAATTCTTGCTAGTGGGCTTGCAATTTCATGTGCCAGTTCCTTTAATATTCTTGGATGAAGATTATCTGGGCCCTCTGATTTTGTCCCATTAAGCTGTTCGAGTTTGGCTTCTACCTCAGATGTGGTAATATCTACCTCCATATCCTCATTCCCATTTGTCATCCTTCCATTATCCCTAAGCTCCTCGTTAGCCTTATTAATGACTGAGGCAAAATATTTATTTAGATACTGGGCCATGCCTAGGTTATCCTTAACCTCCATTCCATCCTCAGTGTTTAGCGGTCCCACTTCTTCTTTCTTTGTTTTCTTCTTATTTATATGGCTATAGAACCTTTTACTATTGGTTTTAATTCCCTTTGCAAGGTCCAACTCTACATGGCTTTAGCCTTTCTCACTTCATCCCTACATGTTCTGACCTCAATAAGGTAGCTTTCCTTGCTAATCCTGCCCATCTTCCACTCCTTGTAGGCTTTCTGCTTTTTCTTAATCACCTCTCTGAGATGCTTGCTCATCCAGCTTGGTCTACAACTCCTGCCTATGATTTTTTTCCCCTTTCTTGAGATGCAGGCTTCTGATAGTTTCTGCAGCTTTGACTTGAAGTAATTCCAGGCCTCCTCCATCTTTAGATCCACAAGTTCTTCAGTCTGACAGTTCTTATGTTCTTATTGTGGAAGTGGCAATTTGAAGTCAGTAGAACTGAGTCAATTTAACCCAGCTCTCCATCTGTTGTGAAAAAAAGAATATTTACAATTAATTCATTAGTAAGTATTGTTGTCTCACAAGTTTGACAAAAGAATACACCACAATTGGCTGAAGGACAGAAGAGGTCAGACTGTTGAGGCAAAATCCGCACAAAGAAACTGTCATAACTATAAAGGGAAGGGTAACAACCCCCCTGTATACAATTCTATAAAATCCCTCCTGGTCAGAGACACCAAAATCCTTTTATCTGTAAAGGGTTAAGAAGCTCAGGTCACCTGGCTAACAACTGTCCCAAAGAACCAATAAGGGGACAAAATACTTTCAAATCTTGGGGGGGACAGGCTTTTGTTTGTGCTCTTTGTTTTGGTAGTGTTCGCTCGTGGGACAAAGAGGGATCAGACATCAATCCATGTTCTCCAAATCTTTCTGCACAAGTCTCTCATATTTCAAACTTGTAAGTAACAGCCAGGCAAGGCGTGTTAGTTTTATCTTTGTTTTCTCAACTTGGAAATGTTCCTTTTGCTAGAGGGTTTGCCTCTGTTTGCTGTAACTTTAAACCTAAGGCTAGAGGGGGTTCCTCTGGGCTCTTTAAATCAGATTACCTTGTAAAGTTATTTCCATCCTGATTTTACAGAGATGATCTTTACCTTTTATTTTAATACAATTCTTCTTTTAAGAACCTGGTTGATTTTTCATTGTTTTAAGATCCAAGGGTTTGGGATCTGTGTTCACCAGAACTAATTGGTGAGTGTATACTCTCGAGCCTACTCAGAAAAGGGAGTGTAAGGACTTGGAGTGGATGAATTAGTCTCAAATCTACCCAGGAAACGAGGAGTTAGGGACTTAGGAAATAGTTGGGGGAAGGCAGAGTTCCAAGTGGCTTTCCCCTAAGATTTGAAACACACTTGGCGGTGGCAGTTTACTGTTAACCTAAGCTGGTAAATAAGTTTAGGGGGTCTTTCATGCAGGTCCCCACATCTATACACTAAAGTTCAGAGTGCGGAAGGAATGCTGACAGAAACTAACATTATGAACATTGTCCCTTCCATATTTTGTATAAACCTTTTGTAAAATGGAATAAATATCTCATTCAGGCAAGGTAGAAAGTGTCTATACCATATATTTAATCTAACCTCAGTATTTTTCAGAGAAAGGGATTGAGACAGAATCAAAGGGGTTGATTGAGAGGGCGGTTAAGAGTAAGTGGAAGAAGAAGATTAGGAGGAGGAAATGGGAGGCAACAGATAGCTAGGAACCGAGGATCTACATCATCTCAGTGGTTTGAACATTGGCCTGCTAAACCCAGGCTTGTGAGTTCAATCTTTAAGGGGGCCATTTAGGGGCCTGGGGCAAAAATCGGTCTGGGGATTGGTCCTGCTTTAAGCAGGGGGTTGGACTAGATGATCTCCTGAGGTCCCTTCCAACCCTGATATTATATGATTTCCCATTTCTCTCTCCAATGCCATAGTAACTGCACTTTGACCCATTTATTCCACTGATCCCTCTGCATGAATTTATTGATTCTATTCCTTGCAGTGTTTTTCAGGTTTACCTCTGACACAGAAAGATGATGTTCAACGAAAACTTTCCTTATGAATTGTATTATAAGCCCTACTATTATGGGGGTTGGGGTGGTTCCAGAGGTTGCAGCTGCTGTAGGCCATGGTGTTACCAAAGGCCGTACAAGTGTTGCTGGGGCTATTCTAATGTTTGTTGCTACCCTTGCCCTTGCCACTGGGGCTGGGGGTACGGCTATGGAAAGGGTTGGCCATGTTCTCCCAGGAGGAATAATAAACCCGGAACATGGAAAGACCAGGAAAGGGAACGCAAGATACAGATTCACAGCAGATCTTATGGTCAATGTGTTTCAGAAATGCAGAGCACCATCGACTCCCATGAGAGCTGTGAGTGCTCTGCATCTCAATAAATCTGCCCCATATCTATATTTCCCACATTACATCAGCTGACTGTTTCTTCTAATGTCTTCCATACTCTCTGCTTCTTCTAGAATAATCTGTTAAGGGGTGAATCTCAGTTCCATGAAGGCCCCTTTAGGTCACTCTAACACAGTAAATTAAACAGAGGCCTTAAATTTGGGTGAAAAAACACGTACACTCACTTGAAGGCTTCTTACAAGGCCGTGCAAAAGGGTCTTAATGTCAATGAGAATGAAGCCCTACGTATTCTAGTCTTTTCGTGCATATCTGTGATTTGTTTCTGTTTTCAGCTTTGCTATATAAGTTGTATACTGGATAAGCAGGTTACTTCCTGGCTTCAGTTGTGCTTCATCTTATTTCATTCTGTCTGGGATGAAACAAGTACCTTAAAATAGTTGCAGACAAGACTTGATTGTCAAACTCTACAGCTGTAATGAAAAACAAGGAACTTCTCCCGTGAAATGCATCACCTTAGAGCTAATGATTCATTGCAGACCTTCTTGACACTCTTGAAATATATATTCTCTACTGTGCATTCTTTCTGTCTCTTGCTGTGTACTCTTCTTCTTACTCACATTAAAGTCATTCTGCATCATAATACCAGCCTCTTGCTTTTCCTTTCTGCTCCATCCCTTGTTTACCAACCTCTCTGGCCCAAATTCACAGAGCTTCTTAAGCGCCTAACTCCTGAAATCACTGTGAGCTTGGCATCTAAGGCCAGGTCTGCATTACAAAGTTGAGTTGACTTAAGTTACATTCACATACTACCACCGCTGTAAGTATACTGCTGTTGCATTTCCACACTCTGCTCCTTGTGTCGGCACAGCACATCCACAGTAGCAGCTCTTGCATCGGCACAGAAAACAGTGCACAGTGGGTGGCTATCCCACTGTGCAACCGGCCACAGGGTGTTTTGGGAGGAGTTTGCAATGCCAAACCAAGGTAGGCTCAGTGTCACGTGATGTAGGTTTCTCAATTGCATCATTCCATGGGCATCCTACTAGGTTTTCAGCCATTTTTCAACTGCCCTGATAACCTGAGAGTCATCCATATGTGTCAGAAATCATGGGTCCTGCACTGCTCTGCAGTATTGTGCGGTGCATAATGAACACAGTGGTATAAGAGGATCTCAACGGGTGCTGGGTATTCACCACTTCCACGTCTTCATCCCCCACCTTATAGAAGCAGCATGTCTCTGAAGCTGCACCAAAACCAACTGTTGGTCTCCTGTGCCGTCTGCTGTGCCTGCCCTAACCCCCCGCCCACCTTGTGTCCAGACGTACCCTCTGGGGAAGACTCTCCCTCATCTTCCCCCAGTTAGGTGTCAGCCAATCCACCTGCACAGTGCAGGGCAATGCAAAGTCTAAACAAACTATTCCAAAGAAGTGTCTCTCCTTTACTGAAGCCCCAGGGAAGGAGAGGATGTACTAATGTCCAGGGGCTGTTGGCCCCATACTGATACTTAATGGGGGGTTGGTTGGTGCTCTCCGAACACCAGGTGGACGCAGAAGGGCTGAAGAGGAGCCGAGTCGGGATCCTGAGACTGACCGGTCCCCAGGCTCGATAGGGAGAAGTTGGCACTCCAACTCTGCCCTATTCACAGGCAGGACCATGGGGGACTGGTAACAGCAGATAGTGGCTGGGGCAGCTTCCCAAGTACTGCCAAGGCAACCTCCAGCATCAGCCTCTTGAGCACGATTCCCCCCAACCCTGTTGTCCACGTTTAAGGCCCTCCCAGCGTCATCCTTAGGGAATGTGGCACCCTGGGTGAACTTGTATTTTGGTGTCCTTACTCCTGCGACTCCCCCAGACCCTCACCCCTGACATCGCCCCTGGCTCCCGCTGCTCCCCCTGGCCTCCCACCAATCACCTCTTGCCCCCACTGCCTCTCCCATCACCCAACCCATCATTCCTGGCCCCCACTGCTACCCCCAGTCCCATACCCCACATCATCTCTGGCTTCTGGTGCCTCCCCCCACCATTGCCCCAACTCCCTGAGCTCCCTGCTGCTCACCCCTGGCAGGCTAGTCCAGACATGTACTCGAGCAGGGAAATAATTTTCCTTTCTGGTTTAATCCTCATATCACCATAGCAGTGTGTGCAGTGAAGAGGAGTTATTCTAACTGGGACCACATGGCTGCTGGCAAAGAGGGACAGACTCAGCCGGCTTCCCCACGCCCCCTCTGGCAGAGACTGTGCTCCCAGCCCGATCTCGCTTCTCTGCTGTGGTGCCACCTCGTGGGGTACAGCAGGAGTGCTTCCAGCTGGTGCCTTTCCCAGGCACGTCCCTTCAGCCACGCTCAGCCCATCTCCCATCCTGGCAGAAATCTGGGGGGGCATGTGACCGACATGCCACCTCTTAGATGACTGGTGCCTCCCTAAACTACAGGGGCCCAATTTAAAGTGGAGGACACACGAGCACACCATGTGTCTCCCCTTCCCAGCTCCCCCGCCCTCCGCCATGTCCTACACCCAGCCAGGTCCACCGCAATTTCCCTGCCCCAGGTTATGCATGGGAGGGGGGCTCTGTCCTTCTCTCTGTGCCTCCCCCTTCAGAACATTCAGCCCCTCTCCCTGGCAACTGCTCATGCCTGAGAGAGCCTGTGTGAGAGGTGACAGCAAACCACTCCCTGCCTGGGCTCGGTTGCTGGGAGGGGAGGGGAGCTCCCGCTCACTTGGCCCTTGTCCCGGCAAAAGGTCCCAGGCAGAGGGTGGTCTGCTGCCATCCCAGCCACTGGAGACAGAGGCTGAATAAGCAGGTGCCACCACTGCCCCCCAGCATGTTTCTGGCTCACTTGTCCCCTGTGCCCATCAGCTGGGGTGGCAGCAGGAAACCCCTGCCCAAGCTCTGCTCTGGGGTCAGAGAGGCCAAGTGATCCAGAGCCTCCCCTCCCTGTCCCACAAAAGCCGAGCCCAGAGAGCCACCACGGCCTCACAGCCAGACTCTCACAGGCAGAAGTGGCTTTGTCACCTTTCCCCCTGGCTGCCAGGGAGAACGGCTGAATGTGCTGATTGGGGGAGGAACGGGGAGAGAAAGACAGAGCCCCTCTCCCTCCCAGCCCCTGCCAGGCCAATCTAGGGGGACACTTGACTCCCTCATTCTCCCCCTACATGTCATCTCTTGTCATATTTCTGCCCCACTGATTCCATCTTATCTACCAATAAACAATTCCTGGAGAAGGAGACATTGTCCATGGTCCTTGTCATGAATATAGAGGGAATGATAGCAACCTTTATATATGCTTGGCAGCTGTACTAGATTGCCTTACCTGTAAAGGATTAAGCAGTTCAAATAACCTAGTTGGCATCTGACCAGAAGGACCAACGACAAAAGGAGATATTTTCAAATCTGGGGGGGGAAGGATTTGTTTGTTGTTCTCTTTTGTTGTTCCCTCTCCGGAGCGAGGGAGAAACCAAGCAGGTACAATATGTCCTGAAAATATACCTGGAATAATCCATCTAAAACCACAGAAATGGTGAGTGGGGCAAGGAAATGGGTTACATTATCTTTTGTTTTGCCTTGTGAATTTTCCTATGCTACAGAGGTAGTTTTATTCCTGGTTTTGTAACTGTGAAGCTGAGCCCAGAGGAGAATCCACTGTGTTTTAAATCTTTTTATTACCCTGTAAAATTACCTTCCATCCTGATTTTACAGGTGTGATTTTCTTACGTTTTTCTTTTTAAGTAAAGTTCTTCTTTTAAGAACCTGAATGATTTCAGTGTCCTGAAGACAAAGGGTCTGGTCTGTGCTCACATTGCTAAGGCAGCTGGGTGGTAGTTTATTCTCAAGTCTCCCCTGGAAAGGGGGTGAAGGGGCTTGGGGGGATATTTTGGAGGGTAGGGATTCCAAGTGACCCTTCCTTGAATATTTTGTGTAAATTACTTGGTGGAGGCAGCAATATAAGTCTAAACAATTAGTGCTTTAGAGAAGTTTTAACCTAAGCTGGTAAAATATAAGCTATGGGGGTCTTTCATGAGTGTCCCCACCGCTGTACCCCAGAGTTCAGAGTGGGAGGGAATCCTGACAGCCCTCAAAAAAGAATGCTTGCCCAGAAAGTGGGCCATGATGTACTCCCTGTTTGGGACACCATTCGTTCTGCTCACCGATAATGCAGCTTTGAGATGGCTGCAGACAATGCAGGATTGAAATGCCTGCCTTACCCACTGGTACTTGGCATTACAGCCGGTCCAGTTCTGGGTAGACCAGATGAAGATGTGAACATTTAATGAGTGCACTGATAGGTCCACCCAAAGAGGGAGGTCTGAGAAGGAGGGTACTACCTCTCTATGGGGTCAGCCTGGGGATCCCAAAAAGAATAGCCTGGGTGCAATGAAGTGGACTCCCTGCTCTGCCATAGGGACTAGTCAAACAGCAAGAGGAAACTGAGCAAGGAGGGGGAGACTACAAGCAGAACAGCCTGTAGAAGGGGGTGATCTCCCTCCAGCTCCAAAATGTTAACTGAGCAGGCACAGGAACTTTGTGTCCCGTTTATTTTGCAGGATCCAAACCTGGATCTGGAGGTAATGGCCTTAGGTTTGTTCCACGTGCTCATGCCCTGGGGCTTCAGTCAGGGAAACACACTTCTTTAGACTAATTAGTTTCCGGATGATACAGCAAGCGTGCTTGTATCTAAATGTAAGCAGAAGTCAGGATAAGCTCTACCCTGACATATGGTGTTGAGCCATGGAAAAGGACTTCAGGGGCTGATCTGGTTTGCATGGGCACACCCACCCTGCCTAACATCAGGGACTGCCTGCCCAAATGGTCACTTTGGCTGCTGTGGGATCCCCCGTTTCTCTGTTATTGGGGCAGGAAGAATAAGAACATAAGAACATAAGAACATAAGAAAGGCCGTACCGGGTCAGACCAAAGGTCCATCTAGCCCAGTATCTGTCTACCGACAGTGGCCAATGCCAGGTGCCCCAGAGGGAGTGAACCTAACAGGCAATGATCAAGTGATCTCTCTCCTGCCATCCATCTCCATCCTCTGACGAACAGAGACTAGGGACACCATTCTTACCCATCCTGGCTAATAGCCATTTATGGACTTAGCCTCCATGAATTTATCCAGTCCCCTTTTAAACATTGTTATAGTCCTAGCCTTCACAACCTCCTCAGGTAAGGAGTTCCACAAATTGACTGTGCGCTGCATGAAGAAGAACTTCCTTTTATTTGTTTTAAACCTGCTGCCTATTAATTTCATTTGGTGACCCCTAGTTCTTGTATTATGGGAATAAGTAAATAACTTTTTCTTATCCACTTTCTCAACATCACTTATGATTTTATACACCTCTATCATGTCCCCCCTTAGTCTTCTCTTTTCCAAACTGAAGAGTCCTAGCCTCTTTAATCTTTCCTCATATGGGACCCTCTCTAAACCCCTAATCATTTTAGTTGCTCTTTTCTGAACCTTTTCTAGTGCTAGAATATCTTTTTTGAGATGAGGAGACCACATCTGTACACAGTATTCAAGATGTGGGCGTACCGTGGATTTATACAAGGGCAATAATATAGTCTCAGTCTTATTCTCTATCCCCTTTTTAATGATTCCTAACATCCTGTTTGCTTTTTTGACCGCCTCTGCACACTGCGTGGACATCTTTAGAGAACTATCCACGATGACGCCATCTTTTTCCTGACTCGTTGTAGCTAAATTAGCCCCCATCATGTTGTATGTATAGTTGGGGTTATTTTTTCCAATGTGCATTACTTTACATTTCATTTGCCATTTTGTTGCCCAATCACTTAGTTTTGTGAGATCCTTTTGAAGTTCTTCACAGTCTGCTTCAGTCTTAACTATCTTGAGTAGTTTAGTATCATCTGCAAACTTTGCCACCTCACTGTTTACCCCTTTCTCCAGATCATTTATGAATAAATTGAATAGGATTGGTCC